>JARHVA010007407.1:360000-470000 GCA_037957365.1 Torreya grandis
TTAGGTTTGCCTTTGTAAGATTCACCCAAGAATGGATGTCCAAGACTGATGACAAGAAGATCAAACACATAAATTTATTGAATTTGTAAATAAAAAATGAGTAGAATCTATAATATATTTATTCATAAATGAAGATAGATTTCATGAAAAATTCTCCAAGCTCACAATTCTAACAGCGCTCAAAGTTGTCACAGCTCACAACTAAGTAGTTCACCACAATCTAGAAGACTCCAAATATTTGATATTAATAAAGCTTACAAAGGGATGCAAATATAGGTGGAATTTAGGTGAATCCTAACCATACTATGCATATGGGACTGACTTCCCCAAAATGGATAGAACAAAAGTAAGGAACCAATATCTCAATACATATGGGATAAACTTATCCAATGTACAAAAAATAACTAAGAAATTTAAATGGTAGGGAAAAAATATCTTACACTAAAACCCCCATTAAGTGTAGCTTAGGTGGGTGTAAAAATTGAGTTCTATAAATGAGACCTAATGAGGTACCCAATTACATATAAATTTTCATAAAGCGTACCCCCCTCCCCCCACTCCCCCTACCCAAAAGAGAGAAAATAAAGAACTAAATTTACTCCATAATGAGTCAATCACCCTAATTAAGTATAATTTAATTATGAAGATGATTAAATCCAAATATAACAAATAATCAAATGTACAAGAGAAGAAATCAAGAAGAAAATTGTAGGAAAACCCTAGACACCAAAACCACCTGAGACTAATCAACAGTAACCCCCCAAATTTGACACTTTATAATTTTAGTGAAATTATAAAATAAATGGGACCAAGGAAAAAACATATAAAATAATTTACTTTTGAAAAAAAATTCACTCAAATTTTAGTAGCCAATCAAAATTTATTACAAAACCCATTTTCCCCCTGTGAATGGCTTATTAAATGAATTTGCACTAAAAGTTTAAATGCACAATTAGAAAGAGAGTGAACACAAATTTACATCTAGTCAATATAACTAGAAAGAAACCAAAAAGCATTACAAAGTCTCAAACAATCTTCCCATAATATATTATTTTTATTAAAAGAAACTTTAGAAAAAATCTCCTGCTATATTATTTTTTTCTAGTAGTAATTAGTAAAACTGTGATAACTTTTACATTTCTCAATGAAATTAAAAAATTCAAAATTATTAATAAATATAAAAAATAAGTTGAATAAAAATTATAAGCCTTTTGGCATGATTATATACAGTTAGAGAGAAGTTTTTAGAATAAAATGCCTATTTTTTTGATGAAAAATAAAATCTACATGTAAAAATAGATTAAAAAAACATGATTTTGTTGTTCTGAATCCCTTAAAGGCACATAAATGTGGCATCTCAATTATGTTGGGGCTAAAATGATGAAATACTAACTATAATATTAGAACCATAAGAGAAGAAAATATGTATCTCCTCCACAACTAGTAAGAAAAAATTCTATATATAAAAAACATTTTTTTAATAAATGATAAACTCATGATTAGATAGTAAAAAAAAATAATAGAAAGTACAATGTTCATTATTAGCACCTGGAGATATTATACCATGTAAGATTCACCCAAGAATGGATGTCCAAGACTAATGACAAGAATATAAAATACACAAATATGTTGAAGCTAGCAATAAAGAAATAAGTAGAATCTATAATAGATGTATTCAAAAATGGAGATAGATTGCATAACAAAGGATTGAATCTCACAGCTCTCACAATTCTCAAAGCTATCATAACACAAAACTAAATATCTCATCATAATCTTGAAGAATCCAAATATATCATATCAATAAAGATTACAAAGGGATGTACATATAGGTGGAAGTTAGGTGAATCTCAACCATACCATGCATGTGAGACTAACTTCTACAAAATGGGTGGAAGAAAGGTAAGGAACCAAAATCATAATACATGTAGGATAAAATTTCCTAATGTATGGAAAATAACTAAGTAATATAAATTATAGGAAAAAATATATCTTACACTAACACCTCCATTAAGTGTATCTTAGGTGGGTAGAAGAATTGGATCTTAGAAAAGAGGTTTGATGAGGTATCCAAGTACATATAAACTCTCATAAAGTGGATAAAAGAAGAAAACATTGATGAAAAAATCCCCCCAAAAATAGAGAAAATAGAAAACTAACTATGTTCGATAGTGAGTTCCATCACCCTGAAGAATTCTACCTCCATTGTTTAGATTATAAACTCCAAGTACAATAAAAAATCAAATGTACAAGATAAGAAAGCAAGAATAAAAGTGTAAGAAAACCCTACACACCAACACCCCTTGAGACTAATCAACAATGACCCTCCAAATTTTGTACTTTTTAATTTTATTACAATTACAAAATAAATGGGACCAATGGAATGGGCACAAAAAACCATACACTTTTAAAAAAAGTGGCCCTCAAATTTGAGTAACCAATCAACAATTATTATAAAATCTATTTTCCTATCATTAATGGCCTATTTAATGAATTTGCACTAAAATTTTAATGCACAAGTGGAAAGGGAGAGAACACAGCCTTCCAGCTAGTCAATGGAACTAGAATGAAATTGTGAATCATTATAAAGTCTCAAATAATCCTCCCAGAACATATTATTTTTATATTAAAAATAAATAAAAAAACTTTAGCAACAATCTCTTACTATATATTTTCCAATAGCAATTACTAAAACTATGATAACTTTCACATTTCTTAATGAAATTTAAAAATTAAAAAAGATTTAAAAATATAAAAGCAAGGTACATGAAATTATTTTAAAAGTTGGCATGATTCTATATAGTTAAACAAAAGTTTGTAGAATAAAAGGCATATTTGTTTTGATAAAAATTGAAATATGCACTTATAAATGGATTAAAAATGCAATTTTGTTGTTTTGAATCACTCAAAGGAAAAGAAATGTGGCATCCCAATTATTTTGGGGCTGATATAATTACATCCTATTTGCAATAATTGCATCTTAAATATAATAATGACACCACAAGAGAAGAAAATAATAAATATTTCGTCCACAACTAGAAAGAAGAAATTTTAGATATAAAAAACTTCTTTTTTAGAAAAACTAAAGATTACATAATAAACAACAATAGAAATAATCGTGTTTGTTAATAGCACCCAGAGCTCTATTACTATATAATATTAAATCAAGAATAAATGTCTAAGACCAGTAATAAGAAGATTGAACACACAAATTTATTGAAGCTAGAAATCAAGAAATGAATAGAATCTACAATAGATGTATTCATAAATGGAGATGTATTTCATAACAAAAGATCAAAACTAACACCTTTCACAACTTTAAAAGTTGTCACATCTCACAACTAACTCATTATATTTCAAAAGACTCCAAAAATTTCATATCATTAAAGCTTATAAAGGGATGTACATATAAGTGAAAGTTAGGTGAATCCAAACCATACCGTGCATGTGGGAATAACTTTTCTAAAATAGGTGGAATAATGGAAAATAACCAAAATCCCAATACATGTGAGATAAACTTCCTCAATGTACAAAAAATAACTAAGCAAGCTAAATGGTAGGATAATAAATATCCTACACCAACAATCTTTATCCTTTAATCTAGAAATTGTATTACTAAAATAAAAATATCTTAGCCTTATCATTAGACATGGGGATATGTAGAAGATAAATTATAGTTTTTTCACTTTCATATCTAAAAAAACCATAGTCAAGATATAAGACCATATTGCATAGCTCGACAAGAAGCACAAACTTGTCCAGACATGGCCATAAATTTGATTTTTAGATATGAGCTATCAAAGGATTTTTATATCATATATTTCACTATTATATAGTTCATATATTCAAACAAAAACTAACAAATATAATTATCTCATTATTAGTTCTACTTACTATTTTTATCATATGCCATTTTTCAACCAATACAATCTTTACAACTAGATTAATGCTTAAATATCAAATAGTAAATTTTAAATTATCATTCAATGTTTAATGCTTATTAAATATTGTTAAATAAAAATATAATGTAAAACATTGGTCACCGCTACTCCCCCAATTCCACCTCCCATACCTACCACTACCATTTAGGCACCTCCATCCACCACATGCACAACATTGATTATTGTTGAGCCCACTTTCACCAATCCAATGTCCACTCCACTCCATACATCATCATCCATATTTTTCACACTAAGCATACCTCTATTATTTCCATGTCTTATTAGATGGGAATTTAATTTAAAGTATCCAATTTTCCAAAGCCAAGAGGAAATGCATTATAATAGTTGAGGAACCTAGGTTTACCTTGAATTTTGAAAAGACACCAAGAAACTCAAAAGACTTACTAGAAGAAATATAACCAAAGATAAGACTCCTAAAGTATATTAGATAGAATAAAAATGGTTTGATTTGATAATAAAAATAAAATCTAGACCAGGTGAGCACGATTAATTAGTAAAAGACCGTGAGTCTATAGTGTTAGCCAAATGGTAAATAGCCAAGAATTATTTTTAAGGAATGAAACAAAATATGTAGAGGCTAGGAACTCAGCCAAAGGAAATAATGCCTGAAAAAAAGATCAAGGAAGTTAATAAATTTATGTGGATTCACTTTATGATGTGTTCACTGATAATTGCCAAGTAATGTGTAAAATTTCTCCTTGGTAACAAAAATAAATTGTATCAATAACACATTTTTAAAATATAGGCCAAGCATCAAAACATGATCAAAGTGATAAATTAAAATGTGTTTCCTCATATAAAAATGATGACACTATTCAACATTAGTCTATCTAAAAATTTTCCTATGCATATGATGAATTTTATATAGGAATGGTAAGATGACATTAGCAAACACCACATTCCTATTGATAATGCAACTGACATGATTTTGGCATTATTATAGGAAGTTGGCATTGTTTCATTATATTCTATATGTGATAATCCTAAACTATCTAAATTTATGAAATATTTTAGAGGGAAGGTTTTGGAGGTTAATAATAGAGGATTCAATAAATTTTGTGATCAAGCTAGATATTCCAAAGAGAAAAAATCAATGTGTTATTACAATGGAGATAAATCTTCAGACCCTATTAGTAAACCATGTAATGTTGATGGCCAAAAATATTCCTTTCTTAGTGTGACCTTAATATTTTTTACTAGAATAGGTGAATAATATCAGGGACACATAATTATGTTTTCAAATCATTAGACCAATCCTATAAAACTCAAAAAAAGTCAAAGTGATTCATGAGATAAAATATATATTCATATATGTA
Organism: Torreya grandis; assembly: GCA_037957365.1. Taxonomy (NCBI): domain Eukaryota; kingdom Viridiplantae; phylum Streptophyta; class Pinopsida; order Cupressales; family Taxaceae; genus Torreya; species Torreya grandis. Next base: position 365,276 of record JARHVA010007407.1, read on the forward strand.
TTGCTTTGAGAAAATAATTTTAGGATTTTAAATGATTTGTTAATTTTGTCTATTTTTAAAAAAAAAAATTATATTTCCATGTAGCTTTATTTTCAAATATGTAATTTTACATATATAATTATATATACAAATTATATTTAGATATCAAAGGAGGAATTTTCAGCAATAGAAGCTTAGAATCTTTAAAAAGTTTAATGATTGCTGTGGTGTATTTTATTAAATTTTAGAGTAATGAATGAGATGTTTAGTTGAATTTATTAGTATAAAAGACTCTTGTGTGTGAATAACACATTATTTAAACTAATTAATAACTAGTATAAACATTTATATGACTAAAGCTTATGTTATAATCTTTGATTGTGAATGAATGTATATGTTTCAAAAGTTACTATAAAATAAAATATTGTTAATTAAATGTTATATGAGATATTTTCACTATAATCCCCTAATAATTCTCATTGGTTTCATCTAAATTTGAGTAACAAATATATTTAATTAAATATTAGCTGAAAATACACAATGAAATTTAGAAAATTAGTCAATTTAAAGAGGATATCTTTGTTCAACTCAAAATAATCCATTATTCCTTAGCCTCCTTTCTATGTTATGTTTATTTCAATCAAGAAATATATTTACAACAATATCATTGTGAATATTAATATTAGTGTAGTTTATTTGACTATAAGTAGGGATATTTGATTGGCAAGATAAATCTTCATTAGTAACACCAATTTTATGAAACCCTAAATCCATTTGATGGTCTCCTAATTGTGGATAAGGCAGTATATAATATTTTTTAGGAGGAGGATGCATCTTATATTCATGATGTACCTATAATACCCTTAATTTTTGTTGTTCCATTGTTTGGAAATGGATTAATAAATATTTTCAACTTTACATTTTGATTTTTTATGGTCTAACCTCACATGTGGGTCTGCTTAACTCAATAATATTGTCATCAATAAGATATTTTACCATATATATTATACTATAACACTTGTTTTTAGAATTTCCATTACATCTATGATATTTTGAATATTTATTATTGTCAAATCTATTAAGTTGAGTCTTATTCATATCAGCCTTAAATGGTGGAGGAATAGATATGAGATTGTGCTAAAATAAATTCAATAAAAAATGATGCAGAGGTGATGGTAACCATGAAAGTTATCCCCTTGTTGTGACCGTCAACTAAAACTTATTTGTTGGTTGTGATACTGCATTTACTATTACTTTTTCTTCATTCTTGTTTTCATTATATTTAACCATATAGCTTTTTTTACTTTGAAACATAGTATTTGAAGTATTTGGATCATTTACTGCATACTTTACATTATTTAAATATATGATTTTTACTTATCATTCTTTCATTATATGTCATAAATAGTAAAAAGACTTGAATTTCTCAATTAGACTTATGAATTTGTGCAAGTAAACTTTGTGTGAAGATATATTATAACTCATTATTTTCCATAATATTTTTCATATTAACTATGCTAGTTTTGTATTGAATAAAAAATTAAATAATTGTCTCATTGTACTCTTCTTTGGGTTTATAAATTTATGCATAAGATAGTTTCTCACCAATGGTATTAAAGAAGTGTTGATGTTCTAGATTGCACCCTAACTGAGTAAGGATATTGTTCAAGTCCTCTTAAACAAATATAGTCCAACATGGGAATGATCTTAGGCTTTGGATCACCTAAACTTAGGTCAAACCTTCGAAAAAGGCCAGCTTGCTTCCAGATCTATCACCTAAACTAGACCTAAACAAATAATTGCTTGGAAAAGGGGAAGAGAGAGTAAAAACAATGTATGAAAGTATATAAAATGAGGTGATGCACTAGTAATTGAAACACTTATACTTTGAAAAATACACACTATAAGATACATTCAAGACCAAAGAAGATCAGACCTACATAAATATTTCATAATAAGGCATGGACTAGATATAAAACTAGTATTAAAGGGTAGATATCCACTTCTAAGCTAATCAATAAAATATATATTACACTTAAAATGACATGTGAGGAATAAAAATCACTTAATGAAGGTGAGGGAACTTAGACATAGGCAAGGAAAGCATATATTCACTTAACCATAGTACATAGATTCATAGAACACACTTCAATTCAAACTGGAAAAATGATGGAATTAAAGATTTATTGCATCAAAAGGTGTTATAGTACAAATTTTGGCATAACATGAGAAAACCAAAGCATAAAAGTCTATTTCTCAAGAAAATCTTAGAGATTTCTTATCTAAAAAACTTTCAAAGAGCTACAATGTGGGATAAGATAGAACATATATATAAAATGGGAAGAAGAGAGGGGAAGTTATGATGGATTATCACCAATTCAAGGCTTCTAGGTCATGATATTATCAAGAAGGAATCAATATTTTAAAAGCTCTATAAAAAAATTGAATGCCTATTATCCTTATCTATCCACCAGGTTTCCTCCTTGGAACTCTATGCCACCTTCTACTTGAGTTGCTTATGAAGAAACACTTCTCATATATTATAACTTACAAATTCATGCCAAATCTACTTTAGATGGCCATAGGTACCTATTTTGTTGAGGATAGAGCAACATCAACAAATGAGACACCTTTTCTCCATTCATATCTACCATATGATCATAGGTACACTATAGATGGAAATCAATCCATATTATTGGTTTTCCTATAATAATTATGTCAATGTAGACCTATTTAATACATTGCCTTATTTTATACTATATTGGGTCTAAATATATCCATTCTATTTTTTCAATAATTGAGAATTCACCATATGCACATATCTTTCTTTTATGAATGGTGAACATAGTCACAAGACAATACTTCAACCTTCAAAATATATACCATGTATGTTATAAATATATGAATGAGATGTCTATATTGATATTTAATGGATCCCATTTATATCTTCTAACTTGACTACATGATTATGTCCACTTCATGGAGTTCTATCAAGCTCTGATGGCAATAGGATGATGCTTTGTAGGACTTTCTTGCTTCGATCGAAAATGGCTCCTTTGACCTCTAATGAGAAAAGATTATAGCTCAAATTTTCCCATAAAATATTTATTTGGACCAATTATATTATTCTAAACTATCTCTTTTCCTATTTGTCTCATGGATTCTTTCTATCAGATCCTTAACTTTTTGACCTCTTGTGCATTTTAGATATACGTGGTATGAATGAATGCTAGCCTTTGATCTAGATCCTCTAACTCCTTGAATTTCACATTACTGTTAGATCTAGATGTGAAAATGAATGCGATCCATAGATATTCCAAGGACCCACTATTTTAATTTAAATGGCTAATTTTACGAGGACAAAAATTGACATTTATAAGAACGTATTTGACATCTACATGCTCATCATCAGGATTTTTGGACCCCAATAGATATTTAATATGACTTTAATTTTAAATTCACATGATCATATTTGACATACACATGAACATCATTGATATATGTGAGACTATCACATTTTAAACACCAATTACCGAGACTTAATTTTGATGCTCGTGTAATCGTCTTACTTTGTTGGATCAAATTTGAAAGCTTGTATCTCGAGATAAAGAACTCATTGAGACATGAAATTTTTAGAGGATTATTTTTGAATTAAAGGCATCATTTCCATGTGGCTCTTTTGGCCTGTGTGGCTCTCTATGTGAAATTCTAAAATACATAAGTGAATTGGTCTGCTCATTTCTACATGACATCCTGATGACAGTCTGGTTCTTTAAGACTTGTTCTTGATCTTTGAAAGCTTGAGTGAAATTTTAAATCTTTTATAAACCTATTTCATGCTCCTAAATTATTGACACACCATGAGACCTTGCTGGTCTTTTTCACCTTGCAACCTTAGACCTGTTTCAAGAGCTTCTTGCCAAAGATCAACAAATTGCACTTTAATCATGATTAAAGTGTTTCAAAAGGTTTATAATGATATTTGATATTATTTTAAGTATATTTTATTTTTGTGACATTGGGTTACTCTTCAATTAGGACCGTACTCAGATTCTCATTCTAAACTAGGCATGTCGACTAAATTTGGCCAACATCTTTGACAACTTAGCTAGGTAGCATCCCTATTATGCTTGAGAATTTAGACCATAAAATACATAGACCATTTACATGACTTTGATCCATGACTAAAATAAATCCTATTAACTTGAAATGACAAATAACTCCACCAAACACAAAATGAAACAAACTAGAAAGGAAAACTAACCTACTGAACAAATATGTAATAAAACACTTATTAGGGGCAAAAGAAAATAAAAATAATGTATTATACCAATATTTAGAGAAAAAAGGGACCAAATAATTATTTAAAATGAACTTAGTTTCTTTAATATTAGTGTTTTAGATGTATCCCATTGACTAGGATAGGAAGCTCTTCACTATCCATCTTTGTTAGTTGGAAAAGCATTATGGGATTTTTAGCTAGAGACTGTATATGGACCACTCCAAGGAGAGTAAAAATTTATATTCCTTCCTATTTAAGGACCAAATCTACCTCTTTAATGTCTCTTTAAGAAGCTCTTTTGTCAAAATATCTCTTCACTTGTGCTTGATGAGCTTTCTTTTCCAACATGGGCTGATGTCTTGTCTCTTATATATCCATGAGCTTAGCATATCTGATTTATATTGGCATATTATCCAAAATCTGAAGTTTATGCATTAGTTTTAAATTATTAAATTCAAGAGAGATGGGAATTCTTGCTTCCTTACCACATACTAACTTGTATGGATAATTGGATATTGATTTCTTATAGGTGATCCTGTCAACCCACAAAGCTGACTCCAATTTGAGATACCATGACCTCTGATTATTTTCAATAGTCCTCCTCGTGATCTTTAATGAATTTTGATAAGTGGAATCAATGATTCCATTACCTTGTGGATAATAATTTGATGAAGTACTAAGAAAAACACTATGTTAAATCTCCCAATGGTTTATTCTAGACCCCACAAAGGCAATAGAAAAATTAGAAATAATGGTTGAAGGGAATCCAAATATATTAATCATACCTTTATATAAATATAAAACATTAGACTCATTATCTTCTTTCAATGCCACTACTTCTATCCATCTAGTAAAATAATATGTAGTAGTCAATATCCATTTGTGTCCTGAGCTTGAAAGGGGGTTAATGAGACCAATAAATTACAATCCCCATTGGACAAAGGGTTGATTCATTTAAATTGGTTGGATGGGTAAGGTTGAAAGTTTTTCCTTTCCAACAAACATAGCACATGGTCTACATTTTCTAACCCATGTATAATAATCAAAAAATATGTTTGGTCAATAATACCCACCTCTCATGATCTTATGTGATGTTTTTCTAGTTGAATAATGTCCTCTACCATGTATATCATGGAACTTCTCAATAAATCTCTATGTTTGACTTGGCTCTATTCATCTTAACAACATGCCATTTATATCTTTCTTGAACAAAATACTATCAATAAGGAGAAAAGGAATTGAATGCAATTTGAAATATCTCCTTTTTGTAGGGGTTATATGAGAAGGATAAATACCATTTTAAAGATACTTTACCATGTCTTTGAACTAGTTGTAAGATGAGGTGTGATCTGGTATAACTTCATCATTTGACACCATAACCAATCTATTAACCTCTTTCAAGTCTTGGGATAGATGTTCACAAAGTCTTTTACCTCTAACTAGATTTGTGACCTTGATATACACATCATAATCCATTATGTTGGTTATCTAACTTGCTCTTTTGTCATTTATATTCTTGTTCAAGAGAAAATGTGTGATACATGGATGTGTAACCATGAGATGTATCTTATTCTTGGATAGCAAATATCTAAACTTATTGAGAGACCTTATAACTAAAATTACATGCTTATCAACAAAAGATTACCTTGTTCATATTCTTTCAATCCTTGACTGAAGAAGGCTATTAGATTCTCTAAAGCCTCTTGATTTTTTTGCATGAGAATACCTAAAATTTTATCAATGTTAGCATAGGTGTACAAGAAGAAATCCTTCATGAAATTAGGGTTCATGAATGTAGTAGCATTAGCTATGGATTTTTTGATCTCTTCAAATCTTATTACTCCTTCCTTGGACCAGTTGAAACTCCGACCCTTATTTAACATGACTATAAGTGGCCTATCTAAATTAGGAAAATCTAAGATGTACCATTTTATAAAATTGATCTTTCCTAAGAAGCTTTTCAGTGTTTTTTTGTGTTTAGGAAAGGAAAGTGCAAGAATTGAATCTATCCTATCAGGATCTATACTTGATCCATGTTTTGAAATAACATGTCTATTAAGCCTACCTTCATGATAAAGAAAATACACATTTTAGGATTAGGAGACACCTCAGATTATCTACACCTTTCGAACACTTGTTCGAGGTGAATCATGTGCTCATCTGCATTCTTAGATAACACTATTATGTCATCCAAATAAATAAGTATAAACTTCTTGAGGATACTTTGGAATGCCATATCCATGGATTTTTGAAAATTTTCTCTAGCATTGGATAAACCAAAAGGAATTTTTCTATATGAAAATGTCCCCTACTTTGTGGTGACGGTTGTTTTGAATTGGTCTTCTTCTTTGACCAAAATCTTATTATAACCATGATATCCATCCAACAAGGAGAACCTTTCTCAACCTAAAATCAACTATAGAATTTGTTCCATTGATGGTAATAGGTAGTGGTCTTTAAGAGAAGCTTTATTCAAGTCATGAAAATCAACACATAGTCTAATCTCACCATTCTTTTTCGTTACTAGAATAAGATTTTCCACCCAAGTTGAGTGATTAATTATAAATATTATAACTAAATAAATAATATTATGAAGCCCATCTCTAATCAAAGGCTTAATATTTGTATTAATAGGCCTTTGTCTTTGTCTTAACATCTTTGTTTCAGTTTCTTACTCAACGGTGTGTTGAGATAGACTTGGATCAAACCTTTTGAGTTCATTGTACTAGCATGCAATTACATCTACAAAATTTGAACATAACTCAATGTAAGTTTCTTTTTATGAATGAGTGAAAAATTTACCCAACTTCAAGTTCTTACGAGTTGTAATTTACAAATTTGTATAGTGTTCCTCCTTTGTTGACAATGGCAACTTTTCTTTTCTAAAATCATCATATGGATAATATTCAATGGTCAGATTCATCATAACCATTTGGGTAATGGGGAAAATAGCTTAGACTAAAATAATAGGATGTCTAGGAGATGAATATTTATTTTAAGGATAAGGACTTTCCTATTAACTCTTGCTTTTTTATAAGAAGTTGAAGTTGATTCAATGTGTTCAAAAGGAGTACCTTTACTTGTTTATCTTGTAGTAATCTTTGGCATGAAACAATTGTATGGATGATGATAAATAAACTTGAATGATATTCAACTTTTAATGACGGTAGATGTCTCCTCATACTATAATTTATTCTTCTCAATATTTAAACTTCAACTATGCCAAGGAAAATATGGTCCCATCGGGCATGTCAAAACTATTGGTGTTCTAGATTGTACCCTAACTAAATAAGGAGATTGTTTAAGTCCTCTTATAAAAATCTAGTCCAACATGAGAATGACCATAGGTTGTGAGTCACCTAAACTTGGGTCAAACCTCCATAGAAGGTCATATTCCTTTTGGATCTATCACCTAAACTAATAATTGCTTGTAAAAGGGGAAGAGAGAGTAACAACAATATATGAAAGAATATAAAATGAGGTGATGCACCAATAATTGGAGCACTTATACTTTGCACAATACACACTATAAGACACATTCAATACCAAATAAGATTAGTCCCACATAAATATTTCACAATAAATCATGGACTAACTCTAAAACTAGAATGAAAGGGTAGACATCCACTTTCAAGTTAATCAATAGACTATATATTACACTAAAAATGACTTGTGAGGACTATAAAACACTTAGTGAAGGTGAGGGAACTTAGGCGTAGGCAAGGAAAGCATATATTCACTTAACCAAAATACATAGATTCATATAACACACTTCAATTTAGTATACAAAAAAGATGGAATTCAATATTTATTACATTAAAAGGTGTTACAGTATAAATTTTAGCATAACCTAAGAAATCCAAAGCATAAGATTCTATTTATCAAGAAAATATTAGATATTTCTTGTCTAAAAAACTTTTCGAGAGCTACAATGTGGGATAAGATGGAACACATATAGAAAAAGGGAAGAAGAGAGGGGAAGCTATTATGGATTAACACTAATTGATTCTATTGAGTCATGATCTTATCAAGAAGGAATCAATATTTTAAAATCTCTATAATAGAACTTAATTCCCATTGTCCTTATCTATCCACCAGGTTTCCTCTTTAGAACTCTCTGATAGCTTCTACTTGATTTGATGATGAGGATAAACTTCTCATATCTCAAAACTAATAACTTCATGCCACATCTAATTTAGATGGCCATAGGTACCTATTTTTTCAAGGATACAACCACGTTGAGAGATGAGACACCTTTTGTCCATTCATATCTACCCTATGATCATAGGTCTACTATAGACAAAAAACTAATCCATATTATTTATTTTTATATAGTCAATATGTGAATGCAAACTTATAAACTACATAACCTTGTTTTAGACTATATTAGGTCTAAATAGACCCATTTTATCTTTACAAGAACTGATAATTCACCATATGCATGGATATTTCTTTTAAGAATGATGAACACAATCACAAGCCAATATTACAACCTTTAAAAGTTAGACTATGTATGTTATAAATATAGACCATGTATGTTATAGATATACAAACTAGAGGTTTGTATTGATCATCAATGGTGACCCTTTATGTCTTCTAACCTAAATGTATGACTATGCCCACTTTATGGCATTCAATCGAGTTCTAATTGATTTGCATAACTTTATTGCTTTGATCGAAAATGGATCCTTCAACCTCCAATGAGAAAATCTTTTGGTTCAGCTTTGATCGTCAAATATTGACTTAAACCAATCAGATTATGCCAAACTATCTTTGTTCATATTTGTCTCATGGATTCCTACTATCATATCCTTGAATTTTTGACCTCCTATGCATCATAGATTTTCTTGGTATGAATGAACACTAACTTTTAATTTAGATCCTATAACTCCTTGACTTTTACTCACACCATTAGATATATATCTACAAATGAATGTGCAGCATAGATATACCTAGGACCCAATATTTGAATTAAAATGGCTAATTTATGATGCTAAAAATTGATGTATGTATGCCCATATTTGACATCTATGTGAATGTTTTTGAACTTTTCACAACAATCATCAAGATTTTTGGACCCCAAAAACTATTTATTATGGCTTGAATTTGATTTATGTGTTCTTGTATTTGAAATCCATGTGATCATCATTGTCATCCATGAGGTCACATTTTAAACACCAGTGGTTAATTATCAAGGCTTAATTTTGATGCTTACGCGAACATCTTACTCTAGTGGATCAATTTTTAAGGCTTGTATATCAAGATAAATAACTCATCAAGATATAAAATTTGTATAGGATGATCTTATAATTAATGGCATAATTTCCATGTGACTCTTTTTGGCTTGTAAGGCTCTCTAAATGAACTTATAAAATACATAAGTGAACTGGTCTTCTAATTTCTGCATGACATCCTGGTGATGGTCTAGTTCATTAATACTGGTTCTTGAACTATTTCTTGATCTTTGAAATCTAGAATGAAATTATTAAGCTTTTTCAAACCTATTCCATGCTCTTAAATTCTTGAAACACCATGAGACCTTGTTGGTCTTTTTCACCTTGTAACCTCAGAACTATTTCAAGACCTTCTTGTTAAAGATCAATAAATTAAACTTTAAGCTTGATTAAAATGTTTCAAAAGGTTGAAAATGATATGTGATCTCCTTTTTAATTATATATTCTCCTTGTGACATTGGATCACTCTTTAATTAGGACCCTATTCAGCTTCTTATTTTGAACTAGGCATGTAGGCTAAATTTGGCTAACAAGAAGTTTGTTTGAAACTAATTTGATAAATGGTTTAGTGATTGAAATAAATAGAGTGGAAGATCATATAACCATAATAAATCATATTATTTAAGGATTCATATAATTATATTAGTTAATAATTTTTCTTGTTGTATGCATAATCCAATCATGTTACATGAAATGATCGAATATGTTGTTTGAGATCACCTTTGTTTTTATAAATTAGAAGCTTAGGAACTATAATTCATATTGGTTATGACTAATATTTTATTTAATGTTCAAATTTATTGTGATGAATGGTATGATAATCCGTTATATGAATATCTCTAGAGACTCCTTGCTCTAATTACCATACCTTAACATGTAGGGTTGTAAAAGTATGTTCAAGGGAGTGTGCATTGGGTAAGGTTGATGGTGTTATAAAATTTAATGACTAAGTGGGATATTTTATATCATTAGTATAGTTTTGTATAAATAAATAATAATTATTTATTATTCATTAACATGAGGTTAAAACCTCATGGAAATAAATAATAAAACATAATTGTTTATTTATTATCAATTATTTAAATGATTCTTGGGATGGATGGACTTATTTATTAGATTGATCATCTCCATTCATCCAAATTATAAATAGGGTTTTAACCTTGTATTATACACTTTGTGAATTGGAAAACACTTGATTGAATATCAATGATTGAGTTATATCTGCATGTGGAAAATATATTTTAGTGTTTTGTGAAGGCTTTCTTGAGAGGAAGAGCGAAGTTTAATGCTTTGTATTGGGGGAATAGTTTCTCAATGATATGAATAACATATTTTTAGGTTTTTTTATCTATTAAGGTTTTTACACATTAGTATATGTGTCATGTGTACATTTATCTAATTATTAGATGATTTGCTAATCATATACAATCTAGATCCCCTATGTATGTTCATTACATATGTATTGATTCATGCATTATTTCATGGAATCATAGCTAGAGGGAGTATATAGGATTGGAAATATTATAAATTTTTTTTACTAAATTTAAAATTAAATTTCAAAGTCAAATTCAATTTTTTTCAGCCCTATAAAGGAGTTGTATGACCATAGTATAGCCTTAGAATCTTTAAATTCATAATTATTCATTTTTTTTGATGTTGTGGAGTCCGATAAAGGATATTATATGCTTAAAATCTCCATTAAAGTAGTATAAATATCCTTTCAACAAATTATAATTAATTTTTAAAAATATTTGTCTTGTTTGGGCATGGTTGTACGACCCTACGACATTTAAGGAATGTAAAAATTAATTTTTTAGTGGATTTAAAATTATTTTTTTATTGTTTTGGGTGCATAACTATGGAGGTTCAAGGAATCTTGTAATTTTCAAATCCTAAGAAGGCAATTCCTATCTCCTAAAACATTTGTATCTCCATCTCAGCCACCAAAGTACAACTTGGTGAAATAAGAAATCTGAATTTGCATCAAGTATTTGATTTTAAAAGTGTAATATAATTTGTGGAAATGAGTAAGGAAGGTTGAAATTTTTTCATCCAAATTGGAGACCTATTCAATCTATTGTGAGCACTATTTCATCTAAAAGAGTGCCATATCTCTACCTAGAAGTGTGCAATTATTAGTATAATGGTTTTAAAATTATTTAATAAATAATTATTTTATTAAAATCAAAATTTTGACATAAAAAAAACCATGGTTTTTAATTCAAAAGTTTAAAAAAATATATTTATTTGCATTTTTAAAATTACATACATGTATATAAGAATGCTCAAATATAAATTAGTGCTTATAAATTCTTGACTAGTCTCAAATAAGGGTTGGTAGCTTTTATTTTGATAAAACCTTCTAAGGAAGAGGTTTAGTGTTCAAAACCCACTAGATATTTATTTTTTTGTAAAGTCAAATTCTCTTTCGGTCCATTATAAAAAAAATTTGGTTTATGTGCAAAGTAACTCACATGCAAAACCATTGTGTAACTTCAATCTTTATTTTTTGACTTCTGACCTAGATAACATTTTGTCAAGCATAGTCATGTGACCAATCATTTCCTAGATTTTGGCACTTTTATAACACATTGGTTTAATCATGTTTTAAATTTAAACTTTCTTATTATTTTTTATACATAATTAATAATAATTGTTCTTACATTATATTTTTTATGACACGACACCTTATTTTATTACAATATCTTACATTGTTTTTATTTAGTTGGTATTAATTTAAAAAATTACTATTTATTTACACTATAATTTTAATTTGCTATCAAATAAAGTATAAAATCACATTTAAAAGGGTCCTTTTCTATCTATTGTTTTAATATCATTCTTAAAAGGAAATAATGGCTTCACCTAATTTTGTGCTAGATAAAAATCAAATACTTAATATGTCTAACTATAGTATCTATAAATTCATGTTAAATTAGAATTTATGGCCTAGAAGCTATGAAATATAGTCGTTGGGACTAAAAAAACCCCTTCTAGATGACATGTTACCCCTAAGCTTTCAAATGCATTTCAACATAAATCGTAATAAGGCATGTTGATTATCTTAAAGAGTGTTAAAAATAAATTCATAGTCCATATCATTAATCAAGAGTGTTCTAGTGATACTTAGAAAATATTTGAGTCTATGCATGAGGGCACTCATCTCTCTAAGATTATTAAGTTTATTCTTGAATTGCTTACTACACCTATAAAAGGTGGTGAAAAAGTTGACTTTCTTGATAAAATTAATAATATTAAAGCTCAATTAGATGGATGTAATTATAATTTAATTTAATATAAATTATTTATTTTATTATTTTCCATACAAAATAATATAGTGGTAAAATAAACGATATTGACTTCAAACATACTAACCAAGGTAAATGTATTCATTCTCTACTTTACACTAGAAACAAGTTACAAAATACACATTCAAATCCATTAATAGGGGTACTAATAGGGGATACATAGATTCATTATGTGGATATAATGAGTCATTATATGGACTCATCATTCCCCCACACTTTACTTCTTGCAAATCCTCTTACAAGCTACTATCATCCCTATCTATGTTTAAGTAATTTCCTTTCCAAATTGCGGTTAAGGTCATAAATATCATATTATGTGTCCCAATTATTCTCAAGTGGATCAATAAATATTTTATGATTTTTCACTTATGTTATCCACTTTTAAAACTACTCAATAGATTGATGTACGACACTATACCATGGATACATAAGGCTAAGGATGATTGGAGGTCTAAATCTCATGTTTATCTATTCCTAACCATACACTTGACTAAATTGTTGAATTATCTCAATTACAACCTTAGCTCTCTTGAAAATCTTTCAAAGATTGGTGGGTGAAATCACCCCTCTTCATTTTAATGGGATATTCAAGGTGTCTCATATCTTATCAAAAGTAGTTAATGATTTCTAAAAATGATGTTGCACAAATTCTTTGAAATCTATATTAATTTTCTATAAAACTTGGGGATAATGTTCCTTAAATGTTGGTTGGTAAATAAGGTTTCTAAATAACATAATTTTCTACTTTGCATTAAGAAACTGAACTCTGAAATAAAGGCCCATTTTTTTTCCTTCTCAAAATAGTCATTATTTCTTATATCCCATGATATTTGGTTTTATAGAGTGGAGGTGTAGGCTCTAGGATAGGATTATCATAAACATAGATTGATCAAGAAAGAAGACATGTAACTCAAGATAAAACCATGTAGATAAAATTCATATTTTTTTGCTGATCTAATGTACTAGTCAGATAAATTTCCATAAATTGGTTTTCATCCTCCAAGTCATGAGGTATTCTAAAATAAATTCTTAGAAGTTTCCATCTAAGGAATTGTTCACAGAGAAAAAAACTATAGGATGAGGCATGCTTCTTTCAGGATAAATTTTTTTCTCCTATCTCACAAGTTACTTGGATGATAGATTCTACTTTTTATTTATTTATTTATTATTTATTCCTCAAGAACTATCCTTAATTTCATATTTTTTATATTGAGGCATTTTAATTCTTGACAAGTTTCATCAAAAGTGGTCATAATGTCATGGTAATAGAAATGTGTTTGAACCTCTTAGTCTACTTATATTTTTAGATCATCCCCTCTTTATTTTAAGGACATAATCTCACTATCTTTATGCAAAGACTAAATCTTAGTTTCTTCTAATTCCTTTTGAAAAGATGATATAGTGTCTTCCATAGCTTGTAGCTTAATTTTGAGGAAAGTAATTTCTTCCTCTTGATATCTTATAGTATATTCAACCTTTGAGAGGATGAGGTTTTGTAGTAATTATGCTTCCTCATCATGATTGGAAGAGTAAACATCTTCTTCTTCAACTAGGGTCTTCCCTTTATCAAGTGGTGGATGTGATGAATATGGTGGAGGACATCCTACTACAACTTCTTCAAATACCCCTAGCTACTCAATTATAATTGAGGGATATTATATTATTTCTTCCTAATAAACAAATTTATAATTGAGGGAGAGTGTGCATGACAATGCCACTTCCTAATAACCATATGTTCCTTCTTCTTCTCTATTCTTCTCATTGTAAAGCATTGTAATATATCATGTTATGTGATTTTAGTAAACTTCACGTCAATTTTTAATTTTGTACCCAAATACTTAAAAGCATATTGTTATGGAGTTACTTATGTTATAAAAAGCTCTAATAATCCTTAGATGATTATTCATGAGAAACTATGAGATGTAGTCTCATGATCATGCTAGTCTAGACTTAATTTATATTAGTTTATGGATTATAATTATATTTATTTCAAAATGTGATGTTTAGCATGATGAAGGGTTTTAAATCCTTTAAATTTTTACATAGCATAATTCCTTTATTAAGATGACTATGCCATTTTATCCCCGCTTAGCGTTAAGGGGGAGTGTTAGACCATTTAGTGGCTAAGGGGGATATTTTATATCCTTAGTATAGTTTCGTATAATTAAATAATAATGATTTATTATTTATTAACATGAGGTGAAAACCTTGTGTAATTAAATAATAAAACATAATTGTTTATTTATTATCAATTATTTATAAGATTCATGGGATGGATGGAACTATTGGTTATAATGGTCATCTCCATTCATCCACATTATAAGTAGGGTTCTACCCCTATTATATTAAACAATTGGTGAATTATAAAACACTTGATTAACTATAAGTGATTGAGTTATATTTGTGTGTGGAAAATATATTATATGTTTTATGAAGGCTTGCTTGAGAGGAATTGAGAATTTAAAGTCCTAGTATTAGGGGAATAGTTTATCAGTTATATGAATATAATTTTTATGGGTTTTTTACTTCTCAAGGTTTTCCCATGTTAATATTTGTGTCATGTGCACATTTATCTATGTGATTTGATTATTATATGGTTTCTAATCATATATAATCTATATTTCATGTGTATGTTCATTACATATGTATTGATTCATATATTAATTAAGGTGGTGGATTGTGTATCATAATCAAAGGAGATGTGTATGCATATTATCAAAAAATAGGCATATTGATCTATTGTAAGCCTTGTGATGGCCTCATACATATGGAGCATGTCACATATGTAACTAGAGGTTTCAATATAAGAAGAGAATAAACATAAGAAATTAGAACACTTAAATTGTAATTATGAACAACTCTAAAAGGAATATATTAGTCTCGCACCTCAAATGTTTAAAGATAATCTTGATGTGCAGTCTTAGATGCTAGGATAAATTTGAAATATTTATCCACATGTTTTGGATATCGATTAATTCCTTAAGTAATATTATATAATTATCTAACTTTTTGAGGATCTACCTATTAACTTCATATGGATTAATTATATAAACTTCCTTAGTGTTATATTGACTATCATGATCAATTTAATTAAATTGATTATCTTGTTCATCATAAAAAACTTTTATAACTTTTACATTAATTTGAATAGTTCTATTATCAAAGTGACAAAATATATCTATATTTTCTATTTTAAAAGAGACCAAAGGAATTTGAATATGATCTATATGGATTCATGTTAATATTTCACTACACTGTATGGGAACAAGGGTGATAATATTATTGGGTGTAATAAGATTAAATCATGGAATATGGTAAAAAGAAATAGAGAATGGGTGTAAACAGGTAGTGTGTGTTTGATTTGTAATCTCTTGGATATACTTTATCCCAGTCATAAATAGTAAACAATTACCAAAGGGGAATTGAATAAAGAGGATTCCAACACACATAACCACACTATCACATCTCTAAGGTACATTGAGAGCAAATTATCTAGGCTAACCACTTATTGGTGCACTATAGAACCAAACATTTGAAAGGCTTCTTATTAGTGAAAATTTAAAACCCTATGCTCTTCTAATATAATTTTTAGGTATATAGGAGATAAAGTATGTATATAGTGTGGTATAATATCTTGAGTATTATAACAATGGACATCATACCACCATCCAGGTAAAGCTAATGATGCTTTTCCCCAAAATATAGCTCTTATTAGTTATACAACTACCAAAACATAGTTCGATAAATGTAAGAAAAAGTAACAAAAAAAATTGAAATCCAACAAAAAAAATATTGTTGTACATAGAAATAATGAATTAATTAAAAAACCCTTATTTTAAAGAGATATATACTGAATAAAATCATTGAAAATATGATCATATTTCTCATTAATGTATGGGAATCATGAATTTATTTGAAACCCTAGGATAAAAAACTGAAAAATAAATATTCAAGCAACAAAAAGTGGGTTATGGTGAAAATACAAGAGGAAGGAAATCAAAATAGTAAGGAAAAACATCCAAACTTCAGCAAAGACAAATATTAGGGATCACATAGGATTCTAAGACAGTCTAAACTTCTATAATATTCATAAAGACTATTAAATATAATAAATGGCATATTTTAAATATATTAAATGTAACCAATAATGAGATACATAGTTTTTTATAGTTTTTGGATGACTATAATAGGTATATGATAAGGAAATTTAGGATAAAATAGGATTGTGATAGATTAGGTTTAGAAATAGAACTTTTGGATTTGTATGAATGATTATGCAATCCTTAGATTGATACTTAGTGTGGTCTTGTCTGAGATTGTAGATCTATGCATTGTGAATGTGAAGAAACTATAATTTCTCTACCACTTGCATGTTTCTACTAAGAGGGCAAATACATCTTTATTTTTTTAGTGCCTTGTAGAAATCTATAATTTCTTTATACTTTCCTTATAAACCTTATGTGTACTTGTAAGAGGTATAAATGTACAAAAAACGGAAATGTAATGGTCTATGCTAATCCTAATCACCCCTATTCATGACTGACCATTTCTAAAAAATTAAGATACTTCAATTAGGAAATAAAACCATACATATTTCTCCCACCTAGTGTGATTATGAAATTATGTTCCTTAGATATATGTATACAAATAATAATTTGTATTTCATACTTGAAAATATTAGTTCATCACCTGATTTGGAATGATTCATACTTGGATTATGGCATCTCCATCAAGCCATTTTGAAATGAGTCCTTGATTTTTTTATATAGTAATCATTTTGAGTAATTTCCTTTATCTGAATTATTAAACATGGGGGATAACATATATGAATGTTAAATTTTTTGGAAACTAGGAATTAAATAACATGGGGACATGGTCATGCTAATTGGATAACTCCATTATAATGGGCATGTTTGTATAATTCATCATATTCTAGAGAAGCAATAATTAATATGGTTTTACAAGAAACCTAGTGTGGGTCATCTTAGGATATTTGGTATCCCTAATTTTATATTTGTTCCTAGATTAAAAATAAGTAATCTTTATCCTACCTCTTATTCTTATATTTCCATATGTTATGGAGTTAAAACTAAAGGATTAAGAGTATATGATCCATATAAATGATAGATCATGAAGAGTATGAATGTTCTTGTTCTCTACAAATATTTTTGTGATCCCTTTGTGGAAACTGATTAATGTTATTATTTTGATGAGCCTGACTCTCTTGTTTCTCCATATGAGGAAATAATTTCCCTAGAGAAATTTGATCAATCTTTGGATAACTTAGAGTTGAAAAATCTCCTAAATTTCATTTTCAATATAAAATACCTAAATGGGAAAAATTCGTAATCCAATATTCTAGTATTGATAATATTAATAAATTAAATATAAGTCAACATTATTATCATGCTTTAATGACTATGTATGAATGTGAATGCCAATTTCTTTTTAGGAATCCATTCAAGATGACAAACAAAAAGTTGTTAAGTAAGTTGAGCATAATGCCTTAATTATAAATCAGTGTTTGGATGTTATCCCACCTCTATCTAAAAGGAAAATTGTTGGTTATAGGTGGCTTTATTAAATCAAATATAATTCAATATGTAAAATTGACACATCTTAGATTGACTGTGTTGAAACATTACTCAAAAATTTGGGATTTACTATGTTAAAAACTTTTACTATTGTAGAAAAAATGAGTACTATTAGATTGATTATCACTCTTACATCCCAAAATGGTTGGATTATACACCAAATGGATGTTAAAAATGCATTCCTAAATGGTGATTTATAAGAATAAATCTATATGACTGAATCTAAAGTTTTCACTAACCCTAATAAATAACCTTATGTTTTTAAGTTAAATAAATATCTATGTGGTTTAATACAAACTACTCGAGCTTAGTATTATAAAATTACTAGCTATTTTAAAGAACTTGGTTTATTTAACTATTATTCAGATAATGACCTCTTTGTTAAAGATGAAAATTTTCATTTAATTTGGATTGTATTATATATTGATGATCTTCTGATTACCGATGATCTAATTAGATCAATTTATAAATTTAAGGATAAACTATCAATTTTTTGATATGATTGATTTATACTGATGAGTGTCATCAATATCTTCATTTAAATCAACTCAACTTGGTTCATGTCATATCAAACTAGGGTTATTGTCTAATGGTAGTATGTAGTAAGGTGTCAAATATAATAACTAACAATTGTCTTTTTAGTGGGAGTTGTGGATCATTTATCCTAATGATATAATATAATTTTTTGAATTGAAATCTATCTAATTACTTTGAATGAAAACACTCTTAAATAGAATTAAAATGTTGACTAAAGAAGTAAACACAATTGCTTTGAAAAAACACACTTTACTTATGAGAGAAACTATTTAGAAATGAACACACTTTTAAGTAAAGGGGGAAACACAAATTAATTTATTTTCTAAATTTAAATAATGATTTAGAAGTATATTTTTGTAAAAAAATGTTTGAATTCAAAAGACTGGAAGTATTTTAAAACTAAAACACACACACATAAACAAAGACCTATAGGTTATATCTGATAATACTTCTTATCATAAAGATATAAAATACTAATTAACAATAATAAAATATAAAACACCATAAAATAATTCAAGTTCCTCAATTGAGTAGGTCCTTTATCTTCCTTGGAATAGAATGTAGATCAGACTTAGTCTTTCAAAATCATCAAAACTTCATTAACTCAAGAAAATGCCTACAATATTGAAAATACTTCAATAACTCTACTTAATATCAATGTTTCTCTCTAACTTTCTTATTGAATGCTTGTCATTCTAATCAGCCAAGATATTTTGGTTATATTTCCCAACATGGTTACAATGGCTCACCAAAACAACTATATTATATCAAGTTTGTCAACTACATCTATATACTTTTAAAAATATAAAAAAAGTTACAACTTCCTTCCATGTTTCAATATTAAATGGCGGAGTAGGTGTGTAGGTTTACATGTAGAGATATTTTATATTTTGTTAATTAAAATCTCTTCATTTGTAGTCATATCTAATTTGGGAAATATTTTTCAAAATATTCATAATGATGCCTTTATAGAACATACTATAAATACAATGCATATAATAGGAATACCATATTTGATAAATGTCCTTAAAATGGATTATAAGGTTTTTGATTAAACATGCATGATATATCCATTAGTATACCAATGTAAAAATTCCCTTCCAATGGTTTTGTGTCTAGCTTGAGTGACTTTAGATCTAGACTAGTATACTCTGGAGCTAGACTAATGGACTATGGAGTTAGACTGGTAGACTGTAGAGTTAGACCATTAGATTCCATAGCTAGACTGGAATACTCTAGATCTAGACTAATAGACTCTGGAGCTAGACTAATAGACTTAGGAGCTGGTCTAAGTTAATCCATAGTGTTCTTAAATGGTCTTCAAATGGTTTTCTTGTCCACTAAATTATAGTATCTGATCATAGTATGTATAGGAAAATTTTACATACAAAATTGATAGATTTTCAATACAAAAGGTTAGAACATAGTTGTCAAACAAGTAATATCAATTCACTCATATTAACCCCATAAATGTATTAATAATCTATTTTCAATTTAAATAAGTTAAAAAATTCACATTCAACTCCAATAAGAGGGATATTAATAGGGGATACATATAGTCATTAATTGGATATAATGTGCATATGGACTCATCATTCCCCCACACATTACTTCTTGGAAGTCCTCTTATAAGATATTATTTTCTTTACTCATTTTCAAGCATTTTTATTTACAAATTATGGTTGATGTCTTAAAAATCATAGTATGTGTCCCAATTATTTTTAGGTAGATCAAAAAATTATTTATGACTCCATACTAATTTTCTCCCTCTTTAAAATGATTAGTGGACTAATGTGCCACATTCTACCAAGGAGATATAGGCCTAAGAATGAGTGGAGGTTTGAATCTCATGCCTATACATTCCTGACTATACATGACTAAGATATTGAATTATATAAACATTCCTTGATCTTCTAAAACTCCATCTAAGATTGGTGGGTGAAATCACCTCTATTCATTTTAATGGGATATTATATTTATCCCATCTACTATCATAGGTAGTCAACAATTTTTTTAAATGATGTTGCATAAATTATTCAAAATATATGATAATTTATTATAGATATCAAGAATAATGTTAAATGTTGGCTGGTAAATAAGGTGTGTAAATAGTATAATTTTCTCTGTTGCATTTCGAAACTGAACTCTCAAAACAAGGCCCATAATTTTTTCCTACTCAAAATATTCATCGGTTCTTATAACCCATTATATTTGGTTTTTTAGAGTGGAGGTGTAAGCTCTAATATGAGATTCCCCTAAAAATAGATTGATCAAGAAATAAGACATATGATCCAAGAAAAAACCACAAATAAAATTTACACATCAAATTTTTTGATGTGGGGTACTATTCAAAAAAACTTTCATAAATTGGTTTTCATCCTCCATGTCATAGGGTAATCCACATGAAATTATTATTAGTTTCCATCTAAGAAATTGTTTATGAAGGAAAATACTATAGGCTGAGGTAGGATTCCTCCAGGTGAAAAGTTTTTCTCTTATCTCATAAGCTACTTGGAGGGTATATTATATTTTTTATTTTGGTCTTCTTTATTCCTTAATATTTATCCTTTAATTCATTTTTCTATCTTGAGACATTTTAATTCATGACAAGTTTTATCTAAAGTTATCATAGTGTCATGTCAAAATAATTATGTCTTAACTCCTTGGTCTACTTTTATTTTTGGCCTATCCACTCTTTATTTCAAGGACACAATCTCACTATCTTTATGAAAATATTGAATATTATTTTCTTTTAATTCCTTTTACAAAGATGAGATATTGTCTTCCTTGCCTTGTAGCTTCATTCTAAGGAAATCAATTTTTTCCTCTTATTGTCTTATAGTAGCTTCAACCTTTGAAAAGATGAGGGTTTTCCACAATTTTGCTTCCTCATCATGACAAAAAGAGTGAACATATTCTTATTTAATTGGTTCCTTCCATTTATTAAGTGTTATCTAAGATGAAGATGGTGGATACCCTATTGTAAATTCTTTAGATACCTCTACCATAGTGTCTAGCTCCTCAATTATAATTAAGGGATCTTCTCTTATTTCTTCATCCATAGTTTCTTCTTCACTAGTTTTAATTTTTGGCACTACTTCAGTACTTGGAACCTTAATAGGGTGTTTTTAGTTTAAAATTCCAAGGATATACACAACATCTCTATCTTAATCATAATATTACTCCAATAGAAGTATTATTCTTATTTTTTTCGGCAAAGGTACTAGCCTAGGCTCCTCCCTTAGAGTCTTTTTACTTGAACTCCACCTTAGGATCTTAGTTTATGATACTATTGGTGATTATTTCTCTTCATTATATATATCAAAGATAGTATATTTTACAATGGTTGGTTTTAGTGTTTTCTTAGAGCTAGGCTTAGGTTCCCCTAGTTTCAATTTTTTCTCCTTTCCAACCTTTGGAGTTGGATCTTTGTTAGACATTCCTTACTTTCAACCAGATATTGGTTTAAGGGAGAAATAGATAGGTATTATCTCTATTCCAAATTTCCTCTTTAGACTATTATTTAGGAATGATTCCAAAGAAGCGTCTCTATCCTGAGTCTCCATGAAATGATGGTGCCAAATGAACCGAATAAGCCCATTATGCCAGATAGAAACAATCACCTACACTTATTTTTTTCCATGACCTAAATAATTCCATGCATAAATTTAGGAAAATTTACCCTCCATTTAGGCTTATTAAGTCCTTGTCTGAGGTGAGTAAGGATTTTAATTTTATCAAAGCTAAGGGATATATATTTCCCTTCACAAGTAAACTATTTTATTACCCAAAATGGAACTATTTTCAAGGGCTCTGGTAGAAATTATATATTTATTCCCTTATAAATGTTTATTTGTTTTATAATTATGTTAGGGATAGGTTCCCCTTATTCATGAAACATTTCAATCAATTCATTTAAGGCAAACCTACCTGAAATCCTATTTACTTCATTTGGAATGCATGGAAGCTCGCTAATAACCTGACTGCTCACTAGAATTTTAATTCTTCTCACCTTGGTGTGACTACTCTTGAGGATGATGATGAATTATTTGATAAGATAATCATCATGTGCCTATAATTACTTAATTAAATCTATCCATCCTACCTCTTAAAATATGGAAGCCACTACTTCATATTCAAGTGATGAATATTCAAATTCTAGATCAAATTTATTCTTTTCCCCTATTTTCTATGCCTACTAATTTGTAGAGGTTTATGGTGTTTGGAAAAAATTGTGAAAATATCCTTGTATAGGTGAAATTGGTTCATATAAAAAACATGAGTTTTTCTTGATCTAAGTAATGTTTTAAAAAACAAAATGGGATACATAAGGCACCCCTGCATTAAATTACATTTAGTTTTGGGAATATACCGAAGCTCCAAAAAATCATTAGACATGACCATTCGAAGGAGAAAGAGGAATTGCTTTGTGTGGAGATATTGGGAAGAAAAAATTATAATATTGTGTTTTTTTCCTCTTGTGATCTTATGCCACCATCTCTTCCAACAAATATTGGCAAGTCTTAAGCTGACATCACCATCATTATTCTAATATGCTTTTCCATATGATTGTGTATGTCATACCATTATGGTGACATTATGTCACTCTTATCATTTAGGAGACATACTAAATTATTCCTTTCCTTGGAAAAGACATCTTTTGTTTTTTAAATGACCATTTAATTCCAATTTTATGGCATATTTCCATTTTATAAAAAATATTTTGAAAAATGGATAGATGTGACATTTTAATAACTTAATTTTAGTCATGTACATAGAAAATAAAGTACAAATTACCTAAACCTAGTATTTATTTTTTTGTTGTTTATTTAGGCTACCACTTATCCTTTGAAAAAGACCACATCAAAAGTTGAAAAGAGCACAAACACACATCATACATATGTATGAATTTTATTGCTTTATTCCCTAAAAAGTTATGATTTCTTGTTTTCAACTTTTCATCCATACACATACACACATACACATATATACATACATACATATATCATTTTTTTGTGAGAAGGGCTAACACTTACTAGTTTTCAATCCTCCTCCTTTATTAGGCTATTTTAATCTAATCCTTTGATAAGAATGGAAGACCAAGGTTCTACCATATAGAAAAAACCATCTTGATTTTGAATTTGCTTGAAGAATTTATCTTTGGTTAGAGGTTTATGATATATTATTAGCCTATATCCATTGAATAAAAGTGTTATCTTATTTCCATCAATTGGTATAAATTGAACTCATGAATTTTCAAAGATATTTTACACTTTATAGGGTCCCAACCATCTAGTACAAATATTTCCTTTAAAAGTATGGTACTTTGAATCAAACAACAAATCCCAATCTCCTTCTTTGAATTTAATTTCTTTGATGTGAGTGCCATGCCATTATTTATTTTGATGTTGTAGAAACTTAGTTTGTTGTAAAGCTTCCAATCTCATCTAATCAAGTTCAGTTAACTAAATAATTATTTCTTTTTGTGATTCATCCAAATCTATGCCCCTTCTACTATTATCTTCAAGGTCTACAATTCAAACTCAATTGAGAGTAAGGGATTATTACCAAACACAAGATCATATAGTGAGAAACATATGGTGGGTTTAAATGTAGTGTTATAATCCCACACTACTTCATGTATGTTTCTTACTCAATCTTTTATATTAATGTTGACTGTCTTGGTCAAAATGTTCTCTAACTCCCTATTAGTGTCTTTAACTTGAAAATTATATTGTGAGCAATATGATGATGAATTCTTATGGCTAGTTTGATAGTGCTCTATGTAGGCTTTGATAATATTGGATATAAATTGAGGAACTTGATTAGATACTATGTCTCTTGGTGTTCCAAATCATTGCATGATCTTGTAGTAAAAAAAGAGAAAATTCTAGTTCCTCTCTTACAAAGAGTAGAGCTTAGAATTCTTCCCATTTAGTGACATAGTCTATGCACAGAAGGAGGTATTTCTTTCCCTAAGATGAAGGATCAATAGGACAAACAAAATATGATCCCAATTTCTTAAAAGGTCCTAAAAACACTAGAGGATGGATAAAAATTTCATTAGAAAAAGTGGGTTTCTCCATACTTTGGAAAGGATCACATTGGCCTACATATCTCTTCACATTTTTGTGAAGTCAAGGATAATAATATCTAGACCTAAGGATCTTATGAATATTAATTTTGAATGAATAGTGTCCTCCTCATGGTTCATCATGAAAAGACATTATAATGACATAAGTCTCATCTTCTCTTACACACATGTGAAGCACTAGGTTAGGTCCACATTTAAACAAAACATCATTAAGCCATTTGATGTGAGAAATATTCCTAGCCAAATTTTTTCTTTCTTTAGTAGTAAAATCACAAAGAAATGTTCTCGTGGCTAGGTATTTTTCCATATTAGCAAGCCATGATGAGTGTGTTAAAACTTTAAATAGATGCTCATCTAAAAATTTATCTTTAACTAGTTCATCTTCACCTAAAGCATTCAACATTGATAGAAAATAAATAAACACATTTTATTTTCATATCTTATCAATAATTGTAATGTCAAATTCCTATAAGAGGAGTAGCCATCTAATGTCCCTACCTCCTACTACTAGTTTATTCATTAAGTATCTTATGGATGAATGGTTTATGTAGACAAAGATATTGTATTTAGTGATATAGTGATTGAATTTATTAATTGCACATATAAAAACTATGAGTTCTTTTTTAGTGGTGGTATAATTTCTTTCATTGGGGTTGAAATTCTTGCTATTATAGTAAATGACATAGATTTTCATTTCCTCATATTTTTGTCCAAGTACTACTTCATACCATTATTATAGGAATATATGTGTATTTGGTAGGGATTATCCCTATTAGAACCTATCATAATTAGAATAGAGATCAATTTCTATTGTATTGACTCAAAATCCTGTTGACACTTGTCAATCCACAAAAAATCATTATCCTTAGTAAGCAAATAAAAATAGGTGAAAAAATTTTATTGAGGTTTTCTATAAAATGTCTATAGTACCTTGCATATCCCAGAAAACTTTTGATATTAGTTTAATTTTTAGTTATAGGTAGGTTAAAAATGACTTCTATATTTTTGTCATTAACTTATATGCCTTGAGTTGAGATATGATGGCCTAGGATAATCCCTCGATCAACCATCATTAGGTATTTATTGTGGCTTAAGGATAATTGATGATTATCACACCTAGTTAGTATTTTTTCTCAATTATTTAATAATTTTGTCAAAATAATCACCATGTATAGTAAAACCATCCATATAAACTTGTATGTAGCCAAAGGTTAAGTAAACAAAAATTACTAAAATTGCCCTATGAAAGGTGTCTGGTGTATTACATAGATAAAAGGGTGATACTCTATATGCAAAATTTCCCCAAGGACATGTAAAATTTATCTTTTATTGATCCTCTAGAGCTACTCTTATCTTACTATAACCACTAAACCCATATAGAAAGGAGAAGTACTTCCCAACCAAGTTATCTAGAACTTGGTCTTTGAAGGGTAAATAAAACTAGTCTTTCATGGTGGCCTTATTAAGATTTATATAATCTATACATATTGTCTATTTTGTATTTTTTGTCACTATAACAAGTAGAGAGACCCACCAACTATCTGATATTAGGTAAATGAAACCCAACTATAATAGTTATTTTTTCTATTTATGTTTTAACCATGTCTCTTAATGTTGGGGTGATTCTCCTTTGTGATATACTTGAATGAATTTATTACATGTCATTATATTCCCATGAAAAGGATTTTGCATGGTTTCTTTAAGATATCAAATACTTTTTTTTCTTTCTCATTGTTTAAACAATTATTTATACTCCACATTTTTCCTGGCTAGATAAATATCTATTTGATTTCATGATAAATGGAATTAACCTACCTATATTCAGTCATTATAGAGTTTAAAGGATAGATATGTGTCAAGATCATATGGAAGGTGGATATATGTTTGAAAAATACTCCACTTTCAAAATTACCCCAGTTAAGGGGCACTAGAAAGTTGTTAAAAATATTTCTTGACTATATTATGACCACATATAAATGTTTTATTGGAAGGGTATATGATCATACCTTTCATGAAGAATGGATTATAAGTTCATTGGGTAAGATTAAAAAGATAGTATAGTAAATTCCAAAGGCAGACTAGTAGACTCTAGACCTAGACTAGTGGACTCTGAAGCTAGACTAGTCGACTTTAGAGCTAGACTGGTGAACTTCAGATCAATAATGGTAGACTCTGGAGCTACATTAGTGGAATTCAAAGATAGATTGGTAGAATTTGGAGCTAGTCTATTCTCTTCAATAATTATTTCTAGTTCTTCATATATCTCATTTTGGTGATTTTTAACTACTACCATGGCCAATGAGGATAGGATATTACTATTTTACTCTAGTTCCTTCACCTATAAATGATATATATACTCTAGAGATAGATTAACAAGTGGGTATGAATAAATTCATTTTACTTTCACCACATTTGATATGGTCAGGTCTGATGACTAGTCTATACGGGATACTATTGTAGCCAACCATGGTCTTCCTGAGGTCAATGGATATCCTACTTTTTTACTCTTAGTTTGGATTATCATGAAATATATAATATATTCCCATGATTACATAATCACAAAGACAACCTTTATGGTTATTTATAGTTTGGCAATGGACTAGTCTTCCAACTATAGGAATGTAGAAGTAGGTTGTACCCCTATAAGAGATAATTATATTAAGGTGTCTTCTATCATCACATTGTTGGTAGCTCTTAGGTCCACAAATACATTCAGTATTTATTTCTTTCCTATATTCATTGTGATGATTAAACATAAGGGTCCCCATATTTAGGTCTATGTAATTTTACTTCTAATAAATCAACGTGTTTACCACCCACCTATATATTTTTAGGTTATTACCTTTTTCTTCCTATATTTTTTATACACAATCCTTTGATGACTCTATTTAGTTATGTCTCGTATGGATTATAAAAATGGCATTTCAATGTTCAATTTTCTTAATTGTTGGACTAAATCATATTCACATTTTGTTTCCCACCTTTTGAACTATTATACAAAAGGAATGTTTGGAGGAAATGTACTAGTTTCTAGAGGTCTTTCCTTTTTATCTTTAGGTTTTTCTTTGATTAGCTCATTCGGAAGATATATTTTTTTATTTGGGACCTTAGTTATGATAATTTATGGGTTATTCAATGTTTTATCTCAATCCCATAGATAAGAGTTGTCTATCTATTTTTTGGTTTTGATATTAGTTGTACATATAATTGGGACTGATTTACTTATTTCATTTATGAAAGTTGATTAGTAGGGGGAGGCATCAAAACTTTCTATTGTGGAAATATCCCTTGATGATTGAATTCCTGTTAGGGTACCTATTGTTGGTCTACCCATGGTTGATGATTTGATTGGGGCATCTAGACTTGTTAGTGATGTTGAGGTATCCATGGCTATGGTATCCACCTTGTGTGCCCCATGATGGAGGTCACCATGCCTATAGAAGTTCCTATCTAACTCATGGAGTCATTCATGGGTTATAAGGAGATCTTAGAACAAAATGACTTTATTTTTTATTGTGGGAAAACTAATTTCCCTATCTTTGTATAAATTTGAGATCTTATGTTTGTTGGGTAGCTTGTTTCAGTTGATTTTTGAGAGTAGGTAGGAGAGCACAATTTTTTTGTATCATGATCATTTTTATCATAGATATAAGACATGTCTATCCTATCAAAATGACAATCTTTGAGTGCATGTTTCAACCTACATTTTGGATATTACATGTGTTGAGAAGTGTGGTCATTAATGTCAAGGTTGATGTCATTGATGTTAACATGGATCTAGTGAAGATGTATGGTGAATGGTTTGTGAGACATGAGCTTATGTGAATGATGTGACAAGGAAGCCATGTGACATTAAGGCAACCCAATGTCTTTCTAATGAGATATAATTTGAAGGCAACCTAATGATTCTTTTGTTGGCTATTGTTAAGGTTGTTAAAGTGGTGTAAGAGTACTAGTATTTGAGTATAAAGTGTCTTAAGAAGCCTAATCATAATATGCATAGTCATATCATGAACATGTACAAAGGTATGACATTGTTTGAGGAGCATGTAAGTCATGTGAACAAGGTGTAGAATCATCAAATAGTGTTTCAAGATCAATTTTCATGCTTCAAGTGCTTGATAAGTCTAGCCATGACACTAATAGTAGCTTGTATAGTCTTATTGTGATCTATAAATGAAATGCACAAGTGTCAAAAAAATAAAAACACACACTAATATTTACATGGATTTTTTTTAATATTTTTATAATTTAAAAAGAATCAAACTTATAATAAAAAGGACTAAAATTAAGAACAATAATCATAATATTAGAGAACAGGATCAAATTCACCAATTAAGACTTGATTTGGCTTATTAGCTTACATCTATAGGTCCACTCTAAGTGAGGACCTTTATAGTAAATTATCACATCAAAATGGCTTAACAATCATATTAGAAGTCTTAAAAATATTCACTAGTGTCTGCTTTCTCTTAGAGATAATTCTCATGAATCAAATCCCAAATTCAAGGCTCTAACTCTCCAACTAATTTTATGCCCTCTTAAAAAAACCATAGTATGAACAATAGTAATACTCAAATACAGTAGCATTGGATTTTATACATGTTTCTACCCAAGGGTCTATTGGTCAAGTCTTTATGTTTTTAGACAATAAGTCAAGAATTTGAGCCATCGGAATTGGTTTGGTGGTAAGGCATAATATTTTAGTCCCAAATTTGGGATGTTAAAATCAATTTGAGATTTTTAAATCTCAAGGATCCACCCTCATAGATATTAATAGCCCTTTTGGTTGGCTAAGGCACTTTATTGACTCAATCTATGAGCTATGTTGGGCTCGACCAAACTTTATTCAAACTATGTTGGGCTCGACCTAACTTGGAATTGACACCTACTATCTTGGCATTCAAGCTAATGTTAGATGGCACTTGAGTTCATTTATAGCATTGGAAACTTTGATAGTTGGAAATGATTTTGAGCTTGAAAACTGACTCAGGTTGGTGACTTGAGTTTGCTTGAGCTTGGCTCTATTTACAAATACATGGATATTAATCCCACACACATGGGATTATAAAGAAAATATATATTTATATACACCAATGAATATAATGAGTTATGAATTAAAGGAGGCGAAGGCACCCATACTCACAAAGAGTGTGTGAACCCTAGATGAGGGCCCCTAATGAGAAAATAGTAGGGACCATTTGAATAAACACCATATGATGTCAAAGATGAAGCATGAAAATCAAATCCAATTGTTTACTCCAACTAACTGCCACATATTGCAACCTAATTGGTCTACTTGGTGAGTTAGAATTTTTCCACATCAACTTGCATTACAAAAATTTTACCCATTGACCAAAAAATTTAGCATGTAATATCTTGTGCTTATAAACTCAAAATTGATATGTTCAAATTGCACTAAAAATCTCTCATTGAGCTCTATGTTATGCCATCGATCAAACTAGATTTTAAAGGCATCATTTTTGGAATGGTACATGGATCCACATCAATCAATCCTCCCTACTAGGAGCATTTAGACCTCAAAAAGTTTATTTTTAATTTGTAATGGGTGATGGTATTTCTCCCTCACATTTCCAACTTCCATCAATCTGGCCCTATTTGGGTGCATCCCTTTAAGACCAACATGAAGATACTCAAGATCCGCCCTTTGCAAGGTTTGAACATTCCTGTCAAGGATTGTATCTTCTTTTAATTTTGTTATATACTTAGGAGTAAAATCATCAACAAAAGGAATGGATACACTTTTATCATGATATATAATCATTTGAGCCTCATACAATTTTTAATTTTCAATATTAAAAATTGAATAAATTTGCATGTAAGATGGTAAATCTAACCAAAAAGGATTTGTACCAATTTTATCAATAAGCCAAAAAGGACCATACTAGATTGGATTAAACTATTTACCTTCACCTGTTAGTCTTTCCTTATTGATTTGAAGCCATACCATATCACCTTTAGCAAACTAGTGATCAACCTAATGTTTATCATGTCTTGATTTATACTTTTCTTTAATTTTCTCCAACTAACCATGGATAGTGTAGTGTACTAGTTATTCTTTTTAATGAACTTATTGGCTTTAATAGCATCATTAAGTTCAACTACAGTTGAATCCTATCCATAATAAAAATGTAAAGGAGATTTAGGAAAGTATCCATGACAAACTTCAAATGGAAATTTCATAGTAGAAGAGTGAAATGCATGGTTATAAGCATGTTATATGTAACACAAATGTTCATCCCACAACTTGGGATGTTTACTGCAATAACCCCTAAGCAAATGTATCACGATGCAGTTCATAACCTCTATTTATCCTATTAGGTGAATATTTTATTACTGATATAATGGTATAAAAATGGTTATTTCAACCACAGTGTGATGAGATAAAATCTCTCTTCAAGACAAGGGGAGGCTTCCTTTTATTGTTAACTAACACAACTCTTAATTGTTTACACTTATTTACAATAATTTTATCATAGTGGGTGTTGTCATATCATCTAATTCTCTTTTTTTAGAATTGATGTTCAATCACAAGCTTCCTTCCATTATTTATGATATACTTTTAAAATATAAGACCACTTAATGAACCAAATATAACTGATATTCAAATTTTTAGCTAAAATATTAACAAGAATAATACCAATAGAGTAAACTTATTAGATAGAATAAATTTTAGCCTAAAGTAATCACCTTATTTCCAACAAAGATTAAAATTATCAAAGAACAATAACTGGTAGCTCAAAGTCTCCTCAGTAATTCACTTTCAATGTGAACATAAACTGAGTAACTAAAAAGTAGCTCAAAGACTTCAAAATCAGCTTCCTATCACCTTATATCTAATAGAAATTTTATACCACAATTCAATCAACTAATAAGAAAGTTTAATGAAAAATACATAAGAACATCTACAACATATCACAAGTTTATCTCAACACAAAGATTGAAAGATCACTTGATTTTCTTATATTGAATGAATTTTTGTTTTACAATATAAACACAAAGTTTCAAAATTATTTTTCAATTCACCAATATTTCCCCTCTATATCAATTGGTGATCCTTTCTACAAAGAGAATCCTCCTATTTATAGAGAAGAGTTGTGAAAAAAATAGGAAAAACATAAACACATTGACTTATTCATTGAAAAAGTCCTATTTGACTTAGGACTGTGTACTTTTTCTACATGTAATTTACACTAAACAAAAATACATAGGGAAAATTACAAAAGTAAAATAAGTGTCCTTAGACATAGGAATTTCTTCCTTTCTATTCTTCTCTAAAAATTATTCATATCTCTCAATCAAGGAGGCCATTACTGATTACAAATCTTCCTTCACACCTTCACGAGTTTGTTTCCCAAGATCTATTCATCTCATTGCATATTTTGATGCTTGAATATCTTCAACGTTTCTATCTTCAGGAGGCACTACAACTTCAGAATACTTATGCCTAGATTCAAAAATTACCCTTGACGTATTTTTGGATTTCTTTGTTGTTTTGGGCTTTATTGACATAAGTTGACCAAAATCAAAATCTTTCAGTACCAATACTCACTTCTTCTTCTTAGGTGTTTTTTATGATAACTAAGGAAGAAGAGGAGATGGATCTCTTTGGACAGAGGATGTTAAAGCTTGGGATACTTGGGGAGGGATAATGGATTGTGAAGTAAGTGGAATAGAAGGTAATATGATGGAGGTATTTGGTAATGGGGTTGACACCAATGGGATTATAGTAATAAAAGGTGGAGTTTGGGTTGGAGTGACCACCACTTTAGTTATTATAGACATTTTGGACACTGCAGTGATATGAACCTAAGTTGTTGCCTTTGAGGAAGGTATAGACATAAATTTTTCCATATCTTTTTGGGTGAAATATAAATTAGTTGGAGATCCCAATGACCTTAAAGGACTAGGTAGATTTGACAATGAATCAAAAACTTGGTCTAGTGTACCTTGTGAAGGAACTTAAAAAAATGTGACACTAGGAGGTGAAGATTGAGGTAAAAGAATAATTTGAGAAGTAACATGATCAACTTATACAATGTTACTCATGAGAGGAACTATGGAAAATGTTACCTATGAAATCATAGATTCAGAAGTCTCAACCAAAGGAACCTTTGATTAAGTAGCCTCTACTTGTATAGGTTGTTCAACCACTAGATGAGACACTTGTGATGTTGTTGATTGATGTGGTGCCTCAATTTTGACTTAGAATTTTTTTTTCTCCACTTGATCACTTTCCTCAACACTTGTTTCTTTTCCTTTCTTCCTTCCTTTACTAACAAACACAAATTTTGGCTTCTATTTGGAAGTAGAAAACTCTTCTTTATTCTTGGTTCTCAACTCCTCTCATTTCTTATCAGTTTCTTCATCATACTCTTCCTCAAAACTAGTCATAAAATGTTTCAAATTAAAATCCTATAAATTGTAACCAAGCATTAGTTCTTGCAAGAATAGGTTGAAATCTATCTATAATGGAAGTGGATTATTTAATTGACCATAGGATATAAGGGAGAGGAGTTGAAGCTACTTGATTTTTCTCATATGATGGATCCAATATATCAAAACCATCTATAAAATAATTATGAATATTTGACAATTTCAAATTTATAATTTGATTAGTAGTAAGATGACTATAATCAAGTCTCCTTATATCTTCATTAGTTTTACATTCTACCCAAATATCTTTAATTCTATGTACATGAGTGATATTATGCTTGAGCCTCTCTTTCATCATTGTATAATCAAAGTTTTCTCTACTTTTGAATTTCTTAAGCATAATCCACTACATCTCACTTTCCATAGTCTTAGACTTTAGAGTAGTGTAAATTGTGTATCGACCAAAACTAATTGGAAATTTGAAACCTCTTATGAGCATCTGATTGTTTTTTATGCATATTTATTACTTGTTTGTACATCTCCATTAGTATTATTTTATCACTTAGGTATCTAGGTAGCATGTAAGGCTATTCTCAAATCTTCCTATGCTGATTTATGTAAAAGTTGAGAATTTCAAGAAAATGCATCTAACCCTATTGACCTATGCCCATGCCTAGTCTAAAACTCTCTTCTTTTCAAGTTATTTCTCAAGAGTGAAGATGAATATATATAAGAAAACATCATTTACTCTCATATAATTCTTGATGATTTATTTTAGAGTTAGATATGGATAGTGCTCATATACAGGATTTTTTTTCCTTTCATTGATAGAATTTAGACCCAAGAAAGACTTCATACTAGCTGTGACATACACAAGATATGGATTCATATAAAATTTTAGTGAAGAAGTTACCTCAAAGAGATGATGACAAATATCATCATTCATTTGTTTACCACAAAATACTCTTTGCTTATTTATTTTAATAACCAAAAAGCATTGATACATCCATTCTTGAAAAATGTTTGAAGTAGACAAACCTTTCACTCTACTAAGGAGCGTAATCAAATTCCCTATCTCCTCCAAAAATTCAATATGATAAAAATACTTGGGAAATCTAGCAATGGTGGGTTGAGGATTCTTGAGCCATTTGGTATTGATATAATTTTTACACTTCTCAAGATCTTTGTCATAGTATTCTTGAGCAGATTCTAAAGTTAAATAAAAATATTCTTCAATCTTGGAAAGGGGAAAAATTTTATCAAAATATTCATCAAGGCAAATGATCACCTTACCCTCTAAATCCTTGACTAGTTTAATTTTCTTATCAAAGTGTTCTACCATGGTTAAGATGAATGAATCATGGGTAGATACTAGAAATGTAGCAACCAAATGGATTTCATTGTTAAAAACTAGTTGCATATGAGGTCCAATCGGGTCTCTTCCTAATCTCTAAAAAAATTAAACCATATCTACATGACCAATTTTTTTATCTCTAATTTGATCCACATTTGAATCAACTATAGATAATGGGAATACACCTTGATACTTGTACTTCGTTGTCTTCTTGTTTGGAGAGATGTCTGACATTGATAAGATGACTGCAAATAAGAAATTTTAATTATCTAGAGTTAGCATTTTTAGATTTTTTAGGAAAAGTGTAGTTCAGAGAAAATTATCTAGAGTGCATGATGGCTTAGATCACTTTGGTGTAATTTATATAATTTTCATTGAACTACATGGAAAAAGGTTGGGTGTAGTTTAGAGAATTTTCTCTAAACTATAAGGGAAAGACAAACTTACATGAACCTCAAAGAATATTCTATGAAGTGCACCTAGTTATGTGTAATTCAAAGAAAAATCTCTGAAGTGCACCAGGGAGTTAACAATATGCACTTGGGAGAATTATTTCTAAAGTACATTGAGTGACATGTACTTTAGAGAAAATTCTCTGAAGTTCATGGAAAAAATTGCAATGTGCACTTTGCAGAAAATTCTCTAAAATGCACCTTTAAGTGAATAGAGATGTGCAACTCAGAAAATATTCTTAGAGGAAAATAGATTTGAGGTGATTAGATTTAGGGTGTACATCAGAGAAAAGTCTTCAACTTGCACCCTAAGGTTTAGTTTGCCTCATAAAAATAAGAAAAGATAAATATAAAACAACAACCACAAAGAAACAAAAAAAGGGATAATTAAAACTAAAACAAGAAACACAAAATGACAAAATAAATAACAAACCAAAAATTTGATGAGGAATAATCTGCAGACGAGCTAGATCGATTGATGAAAATGATGAAGGGAATAAATGGATTCAAAAATGGTGAGGATGGATGTACGTGAGATTAAAAATGGCTAGGAGAGAGAAAAAAAATGGTAAAAAAGATCACATGGGTGAAATATATATAATAAGGGTAATTAATACATATTAATTATTAGTTTAATGTTGGGCCCATGTGCAAGAGTAGATAAAATTTTTGAATTTTCACTTGCAAAGTCAGAGAAAAATAGTGCTCCTGCATGTGCAATGTAAAAAAAATTCTCTACCATTACATATGTAAAATTAGAAAAAATATTTGACTTTACATATGAAAAATTGGAACTTTAACTTTAAATAAAACACATGCAAGGTTAGAAAAATTCTCTGTGATAAGATAAAAGAAACAAAGTGTAGTTCAAATAAAATTTTCTAAACTGCATGAGATGAAAAATTCCCTCAAAAGATCAACCTGGAAAAAAAATGGAAAGAGGTAGAGATTTGCCTTATTTTACGAGTTTAGAGTTCATGGGCTATGAAATAGACAAGTTTCATAAGGGTTATCCCATGAATTGGGCCTACTAAATTCAAGGATAATAGTTGGCTCCGACTAGGGAATTTCTTTCATGCATTTTTCTAATGATTGAAAGAAAGAGAATCCTAGAAATCTAAGTGCCTTTTTCCATTGGTTCATGGAGTCAAGTGATAGACAAGAAAAATAAAAAACAAAGAAGAATATATAGATATTTACAAAATGTACAAACCTATCTGTAACTTTACTAAGTGAAACGTTTTAGATGTTTCCCACTTTAGGGCAGTGGTAATGGTGTTCCATCCAAGTATGCTAAGAATAAACTATGTTCTCCACTGAATTGATGAATGAGAAAAGGATTGCTCTATAGAGAATCAAATTTCCCATGCATTGCTTTTAGCTCTCTTTTTTTGTCCCACAAGAGGACTAGATCCCCAACTCAATATTCTCGTGATTTAGCTTTCTTGTCAAAAAGTTCCTTGACATGACTTTGATGTTCTGTAATATGGTCCACTAATTTTGTACATTGATCCTCTATCTCGGTAAGGTACATAATACTCTTTTTTGAAGAACTTTCAAAATTTTCATCTTTAATCGCCCTAGCAAATCTAAGAGTGAGCAACTCTAATGTCATCGGTATTTTTGCATTCAATCTATACAAAATTTAAAAAGGAGACATACTAATCAGTCATTTAGGAGTGATACGATCAGCCCATATTGTATCATACAATTCTTTATGCCATGTCCTCTGATTATCTTCTACCAACTTCCTGATGATAGCTACCAAATTTTTATTACTTGACTCAACTTGCCCATTTCCTTGAGGGAAGTAATCAGAAGTATGAGATAAAATGATCCCATATTCAAAACAAAACTGAGTCATCTCATGGAATATGAAATTGGTAGCATTATTAGTTATAATTTTGCTTGTCACACCAAATTTTATGATGATATTCTCTTTGAGGAAGTCACAAACAACCTCTAAAGTGGCATGTTTGGTTGGAATTGCTTCCACCCACTTGGTGAAGTAATTTGTAGCCATGAGAAAATAACTATGACTTACACTTGATAATGGGTTCACTGCATCTATGAAATTTATACCCCATTGTTCGAAAGGTTCTTTAATGACTACAGGCTTGAGAGATAAGGCTACAAACTTGGGTTTCCCCATAAACTACTATCACTTCTCATATTTACATACCCAAGTCTATGCATCTTGAAATTTTTTTGGATAATAATATCTAGTTTTTAAGATCTCATGAGCTATGATCGAGGCTGAAAATTCACTCTATAAGACAAATCATGAAAAGATTCCAATAATTTATCCTTTAATGCCTAATATACACATCTTAAATAAATTCCATCAATGTTCCAGTTATACAAACCATTGTCCCAAAGGACAAAATTTTTATCCTTGAGCTTAATTGTCCTCTTCTCTTTGTGAGACAAATGTTCTATACATTCTTCATATGTGAGAAAATGAGCAATGCTAGAATACCATTCATTCATTGTGCTCATGAGCAAGACTATGGGAAGATCTTCCTCTATATCTTCTTCATTTTTAGATGCTTCTTCTAAAGTGGTCTCTACCATGACTTAACACAAATCTTTTCCACATACAATTTTTTTAAGATTTATATCCATATCATATTATTATATTTTATAAATCTAATTACATCTTTTGCCTCCAAACTCTTGTTGGGTCAAAGTAGATTTAACAGTAGAATTTGGTACTAGTGCAATGGTATGAGAATTGAGGATGTAATATTTGAAATTCTCAACTACTTTCACCATAGTGTATTAATGTTTTTCCATGGATGAATACTTGATCTCATGAGACTTTAGAGAATATCTCATGAATTATATAGGAGATTCAATCCCCTCTTCATTTATTTGTACCAAGATTGTAGATAAGGTATGCTCAAAATCATAGCTATACATAATGAAGTTCTTGGTATAATCAGGGCAAACTAGGATAAGAGCAAGTGCAATGGATTCCTTAATTTCATAAAAAATAATTTCTTCCATTTGTGTTCCAATTGAAATTTGATTTTCCTTTCATCATATTGACAATGTGGCATGTCTTCTCCACAAAATTAGGAAAAAATCTCTACAAAGAAATGCACCTTCCTAAAGAAAGAATGCATTCCTTTCTTACTCAATGGTAAAGTTAGATTTTGAATTGACTTGACCCATTCAAGATGAATCTTAATTGCTTATTTGAATACAATGTGTCTAAATATCTTACCTTCTATAATACCAAAAATGGATTTCTTAGGATTAAGGGATATCCCATGCTCATGGCATTTCTCAAGCACTTGTTACAAATGGTCACAATGATCTTGACACTTGTTTGAGAAAATAGTTAGGTCATCTAGATAAACCATAATAAACTTACCAATTATATCTCAAAAATCCAAATCCATAGTGCTCTAGAAGGTAGTACTAGCATTGATCAATCCAAAAGGCATTTTATGATATGCAAAAGTGCCCCATGGAGTAGTGAAGTATGTCTTATGTTGATCTTCATCATGAACCTCCACTTAATTGTATCCTGAGAAACTGTTTAGCATAGACAACATCTCAGAACCAATCATAGTTTGCAATACTTGGTTCACTACTAGCAGTGGGTAATTATCCTTAAGTGATAATTGATTCAAATTTTGGAAGTCAACACAAATGTAGATATTTCCATTCTTCTTCCTCATGGGAAGAATATTTTCTATTCATGTAGAGTGATGTATAGAAAAGATAATGCAAGCATTCAACATATTTTGAATTTCAGCAAGGATGGTACCTAATGTTTTGGGATTATACTACCGCTATTTTTGCTTATAAGGCTGAGATCTTAGCTTGAGAGGAAAATCATGTTGCACTTCCTTAGGTTGAAAAGATTTTAGATCAGCATATGAATATGCTAATACATCAATGTAATGACGTAGAAGAGCCACCAACTTTTCTCTTTCCTTTGATGAGCAATATTTCCTAATATTTCTCATTTTGGGGTCACTCTCTATTCCTATATTAACTTGCTCAATTTTTACAAATGAATCAGATTCCCTTTTAGCTGTAAGAGTTCTTCACCAGTTTCCTCATTAATTTTAGAGATTGATTATTGAAGAGTGGAATCACTTCCTTCAAAATATAACTCACTAAAAATTTACACCTTCTCCAAGAATGAGATGACTTTCTCATTATTATTAAAAATCTACCAATGATTAACGTTATCAAGAACATTGGGCCAAAAAACCAACTCAATGGTATACTTATTTCCTTGGAAATCTTTGTGAGGAATCAGAAGAGTGGTTGAAATAGCTAATGAATCAGCTCTATAATTATATTCTTGTGGAACAGTTGATATATTGAACACATTAAAACATTCCATGCAATCCAAAACTTGATTGTGATAATGATTTAGTCTTTCATTCTACATTTGATATAGATTCTTAGCTTGACAAATGATTATCTCAACATCACTTTATGCATGAATATTTTTGATTCCTTTCTTTCATGTAACTTCCATTCCTAACAACAAGGCCTCACTCAATAGTATTGTTAGTATTATCAAACTATAAATTAAAAGATAAAGGGTTTATTTTTCCTTTTGGGGATATGAGAGCTATCCCAGTTCAAGATCTAGTTGAAGAGCAACTGCCATCAGATTCCAAAGTCTAAACATCATTTGAACTCTCAACCTTAATAGTGTCAAAATCAAAAATATATCCATCTAAAGAGGGAGATTATTATATTTTATGATGATTTTCTAAAATATCATTCAAATATATTAGATATTCATCTATAGTTAGAAATATGTACCCATTCCAAAAGTTTCAAAAAGAATCTAGGCTTTTGGATCCTCAATCTTTGTTACAGTATACTTCACTTGATTCCATGGGTGAAGTTTTTACATAAAAACCTTAACAGGTATCCTAGACTCAGACCAATCAATATTTATTTCTCCACCAACATATTTATAAAATATGCATCTTAATAGAACTCCATATGATGCCAAAGCATCAGCCACTAGAACATTATTTTGATCTTTTTCTCTATAAATAGGATAAATGCAAATTGTGCATCTTTGATTTGGCCTATGAGAGGTAATTATTTGGATTCCATTGAGAAGAAATGTCCAAAATTATTTATCATGGTTAACACCAAGGCAGTAGCCACCTTGGTAGGCATCACATTATCAGAACCACTTGAATCAATAACGTAATTATTAAGCTTATAACCATTGATAAATAAGCAAATATAGAAAGGTTCTATTTTCAAGAGTTATATCCAAGAGTTATAACCAAATTATTTTTATTTAGTTTTGGCTAAGGGTGAATTGGTACACTCTTAGCTAAATTTTGTTCATAATTGATCCCTTTGTTGTTTTGCCAATCTTTCAAATTGGTCAGGATTTGATTGGAGGTACTCATCCTCTAACATTTGGATTTTTGTTTTCTTAGCATGATAAATGATATCAAAATATAGATATGGGGTAGCCAAGGAAGACAAAACTTTTTCATTTTTAGGTTTCAAGTTATGGGCACTAGGTCTAGACATTAAAGGAGAAGAGATAGAATTATGAGGAGTACTTACTTGTTTATCTACCACCCTATCCTTTGGTTGAACTGGAAAAGGAGTTCCTCTTTTGGGAATTATAATCTCCTTTCATGGTTCATCTTTTGATTTTATTTTATCAACATTTTATTATTGATTTGGCTGACTTTGAGAATGGGTGAAGATGGCATAAGACTTGCCATGTATGTCTTCCTCTTGTTCAACTTCTTCTTCAAAGTCTAGAAACTTGATATTAAAGTCACCATCTTCTCCCTCTTCATATATTATAAATGGATTATCATCATCTTCAAGATCATATTATATCTCCATAACATCATCATTCTTAGGTTCCAACCAATTAACTACTACATTATCTTGTGGTACCTCTAGTACAAGCCTTATTTGTGGTGGAGGAAGCTTATTCTGATTCTAATTTCTAGTAATGTTATTGGAATTATTTGAAGCATTTGGATACGTTCTCATTAGAAAATCCTTGTATGAAGGAAAATATATACCTTGATACATTTTCTTTTTAAGTGCAAGCAACTCATTTGCTAGCTTTTGAACCATGGGATCCATAGTGCTAGAAGAAGGTGAAGTTGTAAAAGGCTGCCATCTAAGCTTGATAGAATTATTTCTCACCTTCCCTGATAGAATCAAATCATCTTATATTTTAGTAGCCAAAATTTGAGCAACATTGAGATCAGTTGGGGCTTCTCTTCAAAAAATAAAACTCACTTTTAGAAATTAAGAATTGATGAATAAGCACTTCAAATTTTTAGGTGTAGGTTGAGCAACTACTAGAATCTTATTCCTCAAATTGATAAACTTTACTACAAACTCACACATAGTCTCATGTGCTTCCTTGTTCATTTGTATAAGCTAAGCCAACAAGGCATGAGCATCTTCTATAGGATTTAACCTTTCCTCAAACTTAGTCTTGAGCATAGCCTAATTAGTGATAGTACCAATTATAAGATGATAGAACCAATCATCAACAAGGCCATGGGGTGTTTCTACAAACAATATTATAGAAAAATATTCATGTTCCCCTCCAATAAATCCACATGAAATGTAGAATGCAAAAATATGTTCATCTAGATGTTACTTTCCATCACCATAAAACTTAGGAAAAAAAATTTGTGAGCCACGTGGCAGTTCATGAGATGGAGGTGCCAAATTCAATGGACCAAAAGCAGTTCCCCATGGACCTTGAGATTCCATTATTTATGGATTATATGGAGGTATAAAAAACCTTTAAAATGGAAAAATAGGAAAAACTCTATGAATTTTGGAATATTCTCCTAATATAGGATACTTGTATTTGTAGGTGGAGTTTTTTTGGTACTTTGAAGAGGTAGCCTTACATGTGTCGACAAAAGATCAAAGTTGTGTTTTTGCAACAACTCAAAAGTTGGATCAATGAGTCCCACTACCCATCAACCATGAGTGTAACTTTTTTCCACTATAATTTTAAATTAATCATAAATAAAAGAGATTAACTATAGAAAAATAGTATCAAACAATAAGGTGATGGTCTATTTCAACCGAATGAGTGTAGATCTCGGTTGCTTGTTTATATCCCTAGTGGAGTCACCAAAAATTGTTGGGTGAATATTTTTTTACCAAAATAATGGTATAAAAATGGTTATTTCAAACACCATGTGATGAGATAAAATCTTTCCTCAAGACAAGGAGAGTCTCCCTTTTATTTTTAACTAACATAACACTTAATTATTTACACTTATTTACAATAATTTTATCATAGTGGGTGTTGTCATATCATACAATTATCTTCTTTTAGAATTGATATTCTATAAAAAACTTCCTAACATTATTTGTGATATACTTTGAAAACCTAAGATCACTTGATGAACCAAATATAAACAGTATTCCGATTTGTTAGCCAAAAGATTAACATGAATAATACCAACAGAGCAAACTTAAAAGATAGAATAAAGTGCAGCCCAAAGTCTTCACCTTATTTATAATAAAGATTAAAATTATCAAATAAGAATAAATATCATCTCAAATTCTCCTCAATAATTCACTTTCAATGTGATCATAAACCCAATAAATAAAAGATAGCTCAAAGACTTCAAAATCAGCTTCCTGGCACCTTCTGTCTTATAGAAATTTTATACCACAATTCAATCAACTCATAAGAAAGTGTAATAGAAAATAAATAAGAACATATCCAACACACCACAAGTTTATCTCAACATAGATTGAAAGATCACTTTATTTTATTATATTGAGTAAATTTTTGATTTACAATATGAACACAAAGTTTCAAAATTGTTTCTCAATTCAGCAACATTTACCCTCTATAGCAATTGGTGATCCTATCTACAAATAGCATCCTCCTATTTATAGAGGAGCTATGAAAAAAAAGGAAAAACATAAATACATTGACCTATTCATTGATAGAGTCCTATTTGACTTAGGACTGTGTACTTTTCTATGTGTAATTTACACTTAACAAAATTATATAGGGAAAATTACAAAAGTAAACTAAGTTTCTATAGACATAGTAATTTAATCCTTTTCATTATTCTCTAAAAATTACTCATATCTATAAATCAAGGAGGCCATTGCTACTTGTAAATATTCCTTTTCACCTTCATGATTTTATTTCCCAAGATCTATTCATCCCACTGCATATTCGAATGCTTGAATATCCTTAATGTTTCTATATTCAAGAGGTACTTCAACTTCAGCATACTTATGCCTAGATTAAAAAATTACCCTTAACGTCATTTTGGATTTCTTTGTTGTTTTGGGATTTATTGACATAAGCTAACTAAAATCAAATTCTTCTGGTGCCACTACTCAGTTCTTCTTCTTAGTTATTTGTGATGCCAACCAAGGAGGAAGACGAGATGGATCTCTTTGGATAGATGATGTTAAATCTTTGTATACTTGGGGAGGGATAATGGATTGGGAAGTAAGTGGAATGGAAATTAATATTATAGATGTATCTAGTAATGGGGTTGACATCAATGGGATTGTAGTAATAATAAGTGGATTTTGGGTTGGAGTGACCACCAGTTTAGTTCCTATAGACATTTTGGACACTGAAGTGATAAGAACCTATGTTGTTGTCTTTGAGAAAGGTTTAGACATAAATTTTTCCATATCTTATTGGTTAAAATATAAATTAGTTGGGTATCCCAACAAATTTTAAGGACTGGGTAGATTTGACAATGAATCAAAAACTTGGTCTAATGTACCTTGTGAAGGAACTTGAAAAAATGTGGCACTAGGGGGTGAAGATGGAGGTGAAAGAACAACTTGAGAAAGAATGGGATCAATTTATATATTGGTACTCATGGGAGGAACTATGGATAATGTTACCTATGAAACTATAGCTTGAGAAGTTTTAGCCAAAGGATTCTCGGATTAAGTAGTCTCTGCTTGTATAGGCTATTCAAGCACTGGATGTGACACTTGTGATGTTGTTGATTGAGGTGGTGCCTCACTTATGATTGGGACTTCTTTTTTCTCCACTTGAGCACTTTCTTCAACACTTGCTTCTTTTACTTTCTTCTTTCCTTTACTAACAAACACAAATTTTGGCTCCTATTTGGAAGTAGAAGGCTCTCTTTATTCCTGTTTCTCAACTCCTCTCATTTCTTAGTAGTTTTTTCATCATACTCTTCCTCAAAACCAGTCTTAAAATGTTTCAACTTAATTCCTTTAGAATATAACCAAGCATTAGTTCTTGCAGGAATAAATTGAAATATATCTTTAATGGAAGTGGATTCTTTAACTGACCATTGGATAGAAGGGAGAGGAGTTGAAGCCACTTGATTTCCCTCATATGATAGATCCAATATTTTACCATCATCTATCAAATTCCCAGGAATATTTCCCAATTCCAAATTGACAATCTAATCAGTAGTTAGGTGACTACAATTAAGTCTCCTTATATCTTGATCAGTGTTGCGTTTTACCCAAATATATTCAATTCTATGTACATGAATGATATTACGCTTGAGCCTTCCTTCATCATTATGTAATTAAAATTTTCTCTACTTTTGAATTTAAGTGTAATCAGCTACATATCAGTTTCCATAGTCTTAACCTTTAGA
Source organism: Torreya grandis (assembly GCA_037957365.1). Classification (NCBI taxonomy): domain Eukaryota; kingdom Viridiplantae; phylum Streptophyta; class Pinopsida; order Cupressales; family Taxaceae; genus Torreya; species Torreya grandis. Next base: position 410,133 of record JARHVA010007407.1, read on the forward strand.
GTAGTGGAAATTATGTACCAACCAATATTGATTAGAAATTTGAAACCTCTCTTGTGAGCATCTGAATATTTTTATGCACATTCATCACTTGTCTGCACATCTCCATTATTATTAGTTTATCACTTGGGTATCTAGGTAGCAGGTAAGGTTGTTCAAAAAATCCTCCTACCCTGATGTACATAAAAGATGGGAATTACAAGAAAGTGCATCTAACCCTATTGACCTTTGCTCATGCCTAGTCTGAAACTCTCTTCTTTTCAAGTTCTTTATCAAGAGTGTAGATGAATGTATATAATAAAGTGTCATTAACTCTCTTATAATTCTTGATGCTTTGTTTTAGAGTTATATGTGGATAGTGCTCATATATAGGAACTTTTTTCCTTTCACTGACATAATTTAGACATAAGAAAGACTTCATACTGGCTTCAACATATACAAGATATGATGTCATATATAAATTGAGTGAAGAAGCTAGCTTAGAGAGATGATGACAAATATCATCACTAATTTGTTTACCCCAAAAGATTCTTTGATTTTTTCTTTTAATAACTAGAATGTATCGATGCATCCATTCTTGAAAAAAGTTTAAAGTAGACAACCCTTTCACTCTATTGAGGAAAGTAATAAAATCCCCTATCTCTTCCAAAAAGTCACTATGATACAAATACTTGGGATATCTAGCAATGGTGGGTTGAGGAGTCTTGAGCCATTTGGTATTGATATGTTTTTTTAAACATCGCAAGATCTCTGTCATAGTATTCTTGAGCTGATTTCTTAGTTAAATCAAAATATTCTTTAATCTCATAAAGGTGAAATTTTTTATCAAAATAGTCCTCATCAAGGTGAATGATCACCTTACCCTATAAATCCATGACCAATTTTCTTTCCTTATCAAAGTGTTTTTCCATGGTTAAGATAAATTAGAATCATGTGCCGATATTGGAAATATAGCAACCAAATGGATTTTAATATTAAGTATTTATTGCATATGAGGTGTAATTGGTTCTCTTCATAATCTTTGTGAAATTTAGCCATATCTACATGACCAATTTTTTTATCTCCAATTTTATCCATATTTGAATCAACTATAGATAATGGGAAGACACTTTGATACTCATACTTCATTGTCTTCTTGTTTAGAGAGATGTCTGATATTTATCAGATGGATGCAAGTAAGAAAATTTAAATTTATAGAGTTAGAATTTTTGTATTTTTTGGGAAAAGTTTAGTTCAGAGAAATTTCTCCAAACTGCAAGATGGGTTAGAGCACTTTGGTGTAATTTTGAGAATTTTCTCTGAACATAGCAGGAAAAGCCTATTTTAGTTTAGAGAATTTCCTCTAAACTACATGGGAAAGACAAACTTACATGCACTTCAAATAATTTTCTTTGAAGTGCACCTAGTTACATGTACTTCAGAGAAAAATCTATAAAATGCATTAGGTAATTAACAATATACACTCAAAAAAAATTTGAACTGCACCGAGTGATGTGCACTTCAAAGAAAATTCTCTAAAGTACATTAAAAAAAATTGCAATGTGCACTTTGAAGAAAATTCTCCAAAATTCACCTTTGAGTGAATAGAGATGTGAAACTAAAAAAATATTATCTAAGGAGCATGGAGTTGAGGTGATTGGATTTAGGGTGCATGTCAAAGAAAAATATTTGACTTGCACCCTAGGTTTTAGTTTTCCTTCTGAAAACAAAAAAAGATAGATCCAAAACAACAACCACAAAGGAAAAATGGGATAATGAAAACTAAAACAAGAAACATAAAATGAGAAAATAAATAACTAACCAAAAATTTGATGAGGAAGAATCCATAGATGAGATTGATCGATTAATGAAAATGATGAAGGGAACAAGTGGATTTGAAAATGGTGAGGAGGGATGCATGTGAGCACAAAAATAATGAGGAGAGAGAAAAGATAAGGGTAAAAATAAAAATTACATAGGTTAAATATATATAGGAAGGGTAATTAATACATATTAATTACCAATGTAATGGTGGGCTCACATGTAGGAGTAGAAAAAAAATCTAAATTTCCATGTGCAAAGTTAGAGAAAAATAACTCTCCTACACGTGCAATGCCAGAAAAATTCTCCACCATTACATATTCAAAATCAAAAGAAATATCCAACTTTACATATGCAAAATAGGGAAAAATCTCTCACTTTACACAAAACATATGCAAGGTCTGAAAAATTCTCTACCATAACATAAAAGAAACAAAGTGTAGTTTGGAGAAAATTCTCCAAACTGCATGGGATGTAAAATTCCCTCAAAAGATCAACTTCCTTGGAAAAACAATAACAAAGAGGTAGAGATTTGCATCATTTTATGAGCTTAGAGCTCATGGGCTATGAAATAGATAAGTTTTATAGGGGTTATCCCATGAATTGAGATTCCTAAATTCAAGTATAGCATGTCCATTAGTTTGTGGATGAAATAGAGTGCTCTTTTTTAATATAGTGTCCATTAATTCCCACAAAGTTGACCAAAAAATTCCAATAAATTGAGAATCCTGATTAGAAATAATAGAAGTGGGAAACCTAAAATGAACCCATACATGTTTAAAAAATAAGTGTGTAGTGCCTTCCCTAGTAATTTTTTTAATGTAAGGGATCAAAACACACATCTTGCTAAATCTATCCACTACCACACACAAATAGAAATGTTTTCTTTGTGACATAGGCAATACCCATACAAAGTCCATGGAAATACTTTCCCATGGGTGGGTAGGAATAGGTAAGGGAATGTAAAGTCCCAGTTTCCTATTACTAGGATTACTTGTGGTACATAGACCACACCCCTTTATGTATTTTGTAACATGTTCCTGTATACGAGGCCAATAACAATACATTTAAAAATTTGCAACATTTTACCAACTCCAAAATGACCAAAAATAAGATAAGTATGTGATTCCCTAATCATGTGTACCCTCTCATTTTGAGGAATATAAAGTTTACCCAAATGATACAAAAGATAGTTATGCACATGATAGTATGATTCTTCTACTTGTTTACCACTCATCAAGTCTTCATACACATCCTCAAAATCATGATCATCAACATATTATTCTATATAACTTTCATGAGACAAAGAACCATGATCTAAAAGAATAGATGCAACTACCATAGGAGGCCTAGAAAGGATGCTAGCAACCTTATTCTATATACCTTTTTTATACCTAATCACAAGATGAAATTGTTGTAAGAAACCCATCCAATAGAAATGCATAGATTATTGGAGCTTGGTTTGTGTTTGGAGATACTATAAGGGCTGGTGATCTATATGAAATACTGTTTCCTTGCCCATCAAGTAATGTTTCCATTTTTTAACACTTTGAACCAATGCATACAATTATTTATCAAAAGTTAGATAATTCCTTATCACACTTGTAAAGGTCTCAAAATAATAACAGAGAGGCTTCTTTCCATACATTAAAATAGCTCCCATAGCATAATCACTTTCATCCGTCTTGATCTCAAATGGTTGTTTCAAGTTAGGAAGTGTCAAGATAGGAGTGGTACTTATCTTTTCTTTCAAAGTGTCAAAGGTCTTCTGATGCTTGCCTCCACACTAAAAGACCTATTTCACATTAGTCAAATAATGCAAAGGTGATGTAGTATATGAGAAATGAGCAATAAACTTTCTCCAAAACTATACTTCACTAAGAAAAATTCTAACCTCAATTACATTATTGGGCTTTGGGTAGTTAATAATTACTACCACCTTTGTAGGATTAATTTTCAATTTACCATGTCCTATAATGTACCCCAAGTAAATCAAAGAGGTTTTGCCAAACTCACATTTTGGCATTTACAAATAATTTTTTTCCTTTCTTAATGCATCCTTGACTTTCTTAATATGGATCACGTGATCTTCCCAAGACTTGATGAAGATAAATATATCATCTAAGTAGATTATAACAAATTCATCAAGGTATTGTCTGAGAACATCATTCATCAGACACATGAACATAGTTGGTGCATTACACAATTTCAAAGGCATGACAAGCCATTTGAACAATCCATGTTTTGTTTTGAAAGCAATTTTCCAAACATCACCCTCATTAATTCTAACTTGGTGATAACCACTTCTTAAATCTAACTTAGTGAAATAAATAGCATTTTTCAATTGATCCAATACATCATCAGTACAAGGAAGAGGGAAGTGATTATTAACAGTAATTTTGTTTAAAGCATGAAAATCAACACACATTGTCCATGTGCCATCTTTCTTTGGCACCAAAATAATAGGCAAACCAAGAGGAGATGAACATGGATGAATAACACCTCTTTCCAAAAGTTCCATTAATTGATTTTTGATTTCATCATTTTCAACCATTGATAACCTATAAATGCCAATGTTAGGGAGAGGAGAATCTTGTAATAACAAAATTTCATGTTGAACTCCCCTTTTATGGGGCAACCCCTTGATATCCTGAAACACACCATCATAATCATAAATGATCTCAACCAATTTATACTTATGCATAGGATCACAATTTTCTAAAGCCTAAAAATATTATTTTCCCTTAGACTTAATCAATGTGAGACAAAAAGTCTTGCTTGAATTAACTAGTCTTTTCATTTTCCCTACTGAAACCAAACAAAGTCTTGTCTTAATGTGATGTGCTCTTACTATATATTCAATGCCATCCTTTACCAACAAGTACTTTTTTTCTCCCTATAGAATATTGATTTTCTCTAATAAAGATAAGGACTTCACAACACAATCCCACATATGTATAAAGGAACAACATCCAAATATACAAAATCAAAAAACTTGGATGTGATTGCAAACCTTAATCTACAAGTTTTTGTTAATTGAAATTTCGCATTGTCACACACCCAACCTAGTGGATAAGGCTTTGGATGGGGATTGGGTTTTAATCTTAACTATTTGACAACCTCCTAAAAAATCAAATTTTATTGAGATATACTATCAAATAGAGTGTCAATTTTAGTATGTTTTGAAACAACTCTAATGTGGAACAATTCATTTCTTTTCTTATCAACATGCACATAATTCCATTTTGAAGAAGAAGCAACATTTGATGACTTAGTGTTACAAATTGAAAGAGAAGAATAATTTTTAAATCCCATAGCTAATCTGTCACGGCTTGATACGTATAGCCTAAATGATAGAATTGATTTCTGATTTCATTAACAAATTCACTCAAAGTAGAAACTGAGTTACCTTTTATAAGCTCATTTTATTTCAACTTATTCTCCCACCAGATTAGAGTTGTGCCTCCCATATCAAGAGTATTTAAGTGAATTTTGGCCTCATCCTTATCAATCTTTTGGACCATAAAATATACTTCAATTTACTTTATCCAATTATCCAATTTTTTTCCGTTGACTTCACCATTAAACATTAGCAATTCAAACTTGATATCTAGATTTAATTAAGGAAGAGATTCAATGGCTTTTTTTATCTTTACCATCATTTTAAGAGGAGGAAGGTTTATCATATGCTTTACTACCTTCATCACTCTCTATTTTATTTTGTCTTTCTTGGTAAAGCTCGTCAACCATGCCCTTCATTTCCAAGAAGGCTTAGTAAAAAGCTTATTCAGACTCATACTCTTCTCCTAAAATTTAAGTAGTATGTCTCGACCAAATATTTGGATCATACTCTTCCAATTATCCTTTACCCTACCTAGATTTAGAACTTGTCAAGATACACCAACAATCTAACTATCAAATCATAGCCACTCTGATATCAAAAAAATTGATCCCTAAATGAAATGCACAAGTGTCAAAAAACCAAAAACCCACACTATTGTTTACTTGTATTTTTTTTTTCCAATTTAAAAAGAATCAAACTTATAATAAAAAGCATTGAAATTAAGATCAATAATCAAAATATCAAATAACATGATCAAATTCACTAATTAAGACTTGATAATGGAGTTCATCTTATAATCCTACATCTTTGGGTCTGCTCCAAGTGAGGACTATTATATTAAATTATTGTATCAAAATGCCTTAAAAATCATATTATAAGTCTTCAAAATTTTCATTAGTGTCTTCTCTCTCTTGGAGATAATTATCATGAGTCAAATCCCAAACTCAAGGCTCTAACTCTCCAACTAATTCTCTACCCTCTTAAAAAAACATAGTTCAAATAATAGTCATACTAACATACAATATCATGGGATTTTGTACATGTTTCTACCCATGGGTCTATTAGTAGGGCCTTTATATTTTTAGATAGTAGGTCAAGAGTTTGAGTTTTTGGTATTAATTTAGTGGTAAGGCATAATATTTTAGTCCCATATTTGTGATAAAATTATTTTGAGCTTTAAAAATATCAAGGCTCTACCCTTGTAGCTATTGATATCCCTTTTGGTTGGCTAAAGCACTTGATTGACTTGATATACGAGCTATGTTGGGCTTGATAACACTTTATTTGAACTATGTTAGGGTTGATCTAACTTGAAATTGACACCTACTAATCTCAGCATCCAAGCTAATGTTAGATAGTAGTTGGGTTCATTGGTAGCATTGGAAACATTGATAGTTAGTAATGAATTCAAGATCAACAATTGGCTCATTTGAGTGACTCAAGTTAGCCTGAGCTCATCTCTATTAAAAAATACATGGATATTAATCCCACATTCATGGTAATATAAATAAAATAGATATTTGTATACATTAATGAATATAACGAGTTGTGAAGTAAAGGAGGCCATGGCACCCCTCCTCACAAAGAGGGTGTTAACCCTCACTGAGGGCTCCCAATAGGAAATATCAGGGCCCATTTGACCAAATAACATATGTTTTCAAAGATGAATGATGAAAACCAAACCCAATTTTTTTCTCCAACTAACTACCACATGTCACAACTTCATTGGTCCACTTGGTGAGTTAGAATTATGCCACATCAACCCACATCACCAATTTTTTACCTGTTGACCAAAGAATTTAGTGTGTGATATCATGCACATACAAACTCAAAATGAATCCATTCTAATTATGTAAAAAATATTTTGATGATCTCTCCACTGTGCTATTGATCAAACTAGGTTTTGAAGACATCAGTTTTGGAATAGTGCATGGATCCACCTAGATCATAAGAGAAGGTTTGAGCATGATGGCTTAGTGAGATGGATGCATAGAGGCATAATATCATATATAAGGTTACTTTATCATGAAAATGAGGCATTGGAATACTAATGAGAGTTTTAAGCTAAGACTATAGGGGTAAGACCTTAAGTCCAATTCTATAACTAAACTAGTTCAAAACCCTGTTTGGCCTAATGAGGCATATTGATCTATTTTCATTTCATATGAGGGATTTTTAATATTGTTTGAACATGTGATATGTTGTGTGATCATATAATTGAGGTGTAAATAACATGAAAATAGGCATGAATGTCATTTTGAAGGCCTAATGTGTTTTATAGGTCAAGGTCTAGAGAGCAAAGAGAGAACTGGTGGCCAAATGGGGTATGAGATTTAGATTTCAAGATAAGAATGAGCATGTGATAATTTTAAATGGTGTAATATATTTTTATAGTTATTTTTACTAATTTTTAGGTTAAATTTTGAATTTTTAGGCTTGAAAACTTGTTTTAAGATCTCTTGAATGCATAGAATGAAGGATTATCAACCCAAAAAGGACTTTAAAGTGTTCATTTTCATGTATAACATATACATGGGACCCTAATATATTCATGGTATATGGTTAAAGGTCCTATATCAAATTTAGAGTCATTAGTTTCTAGAATGAGGGGCTAAGTTTTATGAATGGTTGCTAATAGTGGAAGATGGTTTAAGCCCTTAAAGAACCCTAATAGTGACCTGATATGAAAAAGTTTATTATAAAGTGATAAAAATGGATTTGTATGGATATTTAAGTTATTTTATTTTGTATTCAACTCTCTAAGTCACCTCTAGGTATGATTGGTTTGTTAGGTGTGTGAGTAGATCCTACAAGAAAGTTCTAGTTTCTTAGAGAATTATTGTAACAGTCAAAGTTAACCAAGTCAAAGATGATAAATAGATGGAGTAAAAAGTTTTATCTTTTAGTTTATGTCCATAGTGGTTACTAAATAGGTTCTATCTGGGGTGCTAAACTAGTCATCCAAGTTGATTAGTCACTAACAGACCTAATGGTGAAAATAGTGAGAAAACTAAACAATAGTGAGAAAATGTTTAGGGATGTGTTATCATGGAATAAGGATGAACAAAAGTGAGTGGAGACATTTTTTAATATTTTTAGTATGTTTTCATGTTTTATATACATTTTTTATGTCAATGGATATGTTGAAAATGTTACTCATAAATTGACCTGTCTAGTTCAAATGAGACAGTGAGATATAAGATAATGAGATTGGTCTATGAGACCAATATTATCATATGAAAATTTTATATTTATTTGTTAAAATGGTATAATTATACCATAATATCATCCAAATTCATTATTATTCTATGTAAATGGTCATATAGGTGATTGAAGGTCATTGTCACCATGATTGTGCTTCAAGGTAAACTAGCAATTCTAGGTAAGCAAGTTGTAGCAATGAGTTTGAGGTTTTATTACCTAAGTGGAAGTATATAATTCACATAGTTTTGATTTTTTATATTTTTATGTGTTATTAATTCTTTTTATAATATTTTTAGTTAGTGAAAGTAATGAAAATTTTGAAGCTAAAATGGCTTGTCTAGTTGAGTGATATCTGTGAGAGAGAAGGTCAACAAATTGGTCTACAAGACCAATAGTTTCCATTATATATTATGATATTATTTTTTTAAATTGTTATAATAATGTTTAAGGATAATTTTAATAAATTATAAGTCCTTGATAGTTTTCTTTCAAGTGTTATAAGTTCAAGTCTCTATGATTGTGTTTTGAGGCTAGTTGGCAATTTAGAGTGAGCATTTTGCAAAAAATATTTTAAGTCTTTATACTTGAGTTATGAAGTATAAATAATATTTTCATGAAACTAAGTAAGGTCATTTATATATTTAATATACTATTTTTTTTCATTTTTTTGGAAAAAGTGTGTTTATGCTTCAGTTATTCAAGACATACATTCTATGTATGAGAAGGCCTAATTGTGAACAGTACAAATGGTGTGCTTCAAGTAGTGGTTGGATATAAATTATGTTATATAGCATATATGATATTTAAAGAGGTATATTTTGTTGGAATATGTTATGTTAATGATGTTTGATGTGTTTTAATGTGTTCCAAGGAAGGCAAAGTGTAATGTGTCCTAGAGTAGACCTAATGGGATTAGGTGTCCATAAGAGCTAAAGATGAAATAAGGCGTAATTGAGATATATCAGACCTAAAGGGAATAAAATCACATTTAATCATGTTTATGAAATGTCATAATAAATATTATATGGATGACCTAAGAGGGTAAGGGTGTTTGGTTGACAAAGAAGGATATGAACAAGAGACTTGTATAAATATAAGGTAATTTTAGGCATATGTGTGTGTAGAGAGAAAGAAAATAAAATAACATATTGGTGAGTATAAGGAGGTATTGTATGCCATAAAAGGAGTGTGGAGGATTATTTGTGGATATTTTATATAGTTTTTCTATATGAAAATCAAGGTCATTTTACCTAATCAAGTTAAGAAGAGGGATAATTGAGCTTATAATCCTAGAAGGCAGTTTTAGTGGAATAAGAGTCTGAAGAGATGAAGAGGAGGTCATCATCAGTTTGTTGATAAAAAATGTGTCTTGAATGTGATAAAATAAATTTGTGGCTAAGTTGGTTTTGAGCCATCTAGGTGATTGATGCCTCCTTACAAGTGAGTGTTTGATAAGTCCTAGCTGAGTTGGTGCTTAGTTAGTTGGGGTTGGTGTTACATATGGAGTTGGTTTTTCAATAAATCTGGTTTTTATTTTATAGGACTATATTCCATTTGTATAAATTATTGGGTTTTATTCTCCTTGAATATTTTACATATATATGATGTGTTCATGTGTTTCATGTTTATTTAGATAGGTATTTATGCTTTCTAGATATCTATGCTTGATTGAATGGTTCATGATTATTTAAGTGAAACTGATAAGAAAGGTTTTTGAAGACTTATTCACCCCCCCCCCCCTCTTAGTCATTTTTATTTCAGAAACATGGCTAGTGGTTCATTAGTTACATTATATTTTTATTTCAAGCCATCTAATGTGGTTTATAATTGTACCAAAATGAATATTTTGAAATTAAAAAGTTTCTCTATGAGTTTTTACACATCATTGATTCCCTTTCCTATTTTAAATTTCCTAACACTAGTCTTTATTCTTGAATAATTTATTCATAGTTTAGATATATCATTGAGACCAAGTTTGTTTATGTCTGCTTTTATCATTAGGTTTAGATATTATATAGAATCATCATCTAGTCCTTTTAAGAAAAATGTTTTGCTTAAATCTTATTTTAAATCATATTCAAATCTCTTATGTGTAAAAAGTAAGTGTAGACTATGAATTTGACTCAAGAAATGATGGTTAGTATCGTGTTAGTTCTAAAATGAAAAAAATATGAAAGAAACACACTAACTAGCATAACATCTCTAGGCCTAGTCATTAGGGGGAGTTTAGTGAGGAAAAACCATTTGAAAACACAACTATAAATGGAAAAAAATGATAAATGTGAACACAAAACACAAAATTCTTACCAAATTCTTTATTTCTCCAAATGCATCCTTCTTTGGCTTATTCAGCTTGTGCTTCACAAGATCTTCATCATTGGAGTGTGGTCACCTTCATCTCCCCTTGGAACCTTTGGCTTGTGATTGCTTTGGATAAATATTTGTGCATAATAAAAATACATCAATATGTGGTTTTAAGCTATTTGGGCATGGTAACTTTGGTTTAAAAAATCTTAAAATTCAATAGGCAAGGCCTCCTATTTATAGATTTTATAAAATGACTAGAATAAACCTTAAACCATCCATCTCAAGATGAAGATTCATGGATAATAATACATTCAATTTTTGAGGGAAAAAAAAATTCCTTCATAAATATTTGGGATAGATAGGTATTAAAGATGCATGGAAGGGCTTAATGAGATATTTTATGCATTTATGGCCTAGGGATGTCTTTCCAAGAAATGATGTCATTTGATGATGTAGATATTCAATATAAATTTACAAAAATAAATATTCAAAAATATCCATGGAAATATTAATTAGGATCTTGATACATATTAATTGGTCTTAAACATGATTTATCAATTTTGGTGTAAATCTTTGGCAATTGGTGCATGAATTAATCAAATTGGTCAAAATGTCATATTATTAGCTCAAAATTTGACTAGATTAGAGTTAGTATGTGATTTTAGATGAATTTTAACCTTTATCCCATTTAGGATGTTACCAAAAAAAATAGCAAAGGCACATGTCTTGTGCAAGAAATTTGGTAGAAAAGAGCAATCTAGAGCACCCAAGTGTGAAAATGTCATTTTGAATCGAAATGATCTGATCAAAGTTAACTATCTCATAATTGCATTATCTCATTTAAAGATATTCTAGTTAAAATCAGAACTTGTATATGATAGGTTTAAAATATTTAATGCATATCAGTGTTTTTAGGCCAAGTTGTGCATTTTGATGGAAATTAGTCAAAAGCCTAGTTGGAAGTTATTGGTGGACACTTTTAGGTGTCTACAGTTTGCCCTTGTTTGTGAAGGCATTTCATGATATAGGCACAATAACATATTCTTAAATAGTGAAAAGGTATTACATTCCTACAACTTCAAAAATAATGGATGAACAGTATGATGCCTTCTCAAGGGAATGGTTGGCATAAGTAGGTCAACAAATGCTCCCTTGAAAGAAAGAATCAAGATAAAGAGACCAAATATATGAAGATGATGGGGTGAGAACATAATGAGTTTGTAAAATTAGTTAAAATCACTAAGAATGCAAGTGGGATGGTGAACAATGGTTTGCCCAAAGGTGGTCATAAGCATTGTACCTTAATAGTGGAAATGTGTTATGATAACACAATGATTTTTCCAAAGGTGGTTATAATCATTGAGAAGATGGAGCATCCCCAATAAGGATAGATAAAAAAGATAAAAACATGCCCCTATTTGGGTAAAAGGAACGTAAATTGGTGATAACATAATTATTTACCCAAAGGTGGTTATAATCATTAAGAAATTTAGGTGGGATGGTGTACAATGATTTTCCCATAAGTATTTATAATCATTGGACCCTGATTATGGAAAACATGATTGATTGGTTAATGATGGAAAATATGATGAGGGTAACTTGATACATAGGATAAATATGAATTGGGACAACTTTTGAGTAGGGAGATGTTCGTCTAAACTAACAAAGGTTAAAATTATTTCACTTTTTAATTACTCTATTTGAGATATTAATTAGATACCATTGATGCTAGTACTAAAGAGATGATGCCATCATTATCGAGTAAACTTCTTGAAGCTGATTTTTGTTGTATCACTTGATGGTAATCATCATGATAGAACACCATGAGGACTAGATCGAAATATTCATAAGGATTGACTCCCATAATCCAACATTCAAGGGAAAATAATGTACTAATGATAAAAACCCTGATGGCAATGTAGACATATGAATATGGATGGATTCAAGTATAAACTCAAAAGGAATCACCAAATGAATGGACATAGACTGAATCAAGACAATAGTGCTAAAAGCAAATAAATAGGCACACAAACAACAAACAAACAAGCAAAGAAAAAAATAACAGTGAGTCCTAATGTTAGTACAAACAACATGACTTAAACCTACATGATGAAAATTTCCCCTATAAAATAGGTGATAACTTAGCAAATAAGCATGACTAGGGGAATTAAAAAAAAATGAAGGGGGTGATCGAGCTATCTCCATATGCACTAGGCAAGTGAATGCTTCTTACATAGTTCTATGGATATAATATACAACAAAAAAATCAAGATAAATGTAGATCTCCCAAGGAATGAGAATAAAATGATAACTGATGAAAACAGACATGATGGATGATATATAAGAATAGGAATGGACTCAAAAAATAATGAGATCATGAGAGAAAAAGCCAAAAAGGATGGGGAAACTAAGGAACAAGTGATTTTATTATGAATTAGTGAGGTTTCCCATAATCCTCAAGGCAAAGAAGTGGTCAATGTTTTTTGTTTCTCTAATGATTTTACAAATGCTTTTGGAATTATCTAGGTATCTCAACTCGATGGAGGATGATGAGATACTAAATGGTTAAAGCTCATAAAATGGTAAGAGTGTTACTTAGATTTCTCACAAAATGATGAGAGCATGGTTTAGGGTGATCACAAAATAGTGAGAGCATGGTTTAGAGTGACTAAAATGACCTCAATAAGTATCAAACACTACTTACATAGTCCCAAGATGGGATCTCAATTCACTATAGTTCCACCATATGTCAAAGGAATTTGACTAGTGTAGTAGCCAATTCAAACAAAACAGGCATAGTTGGTATAAAGACATAGTATGGCATAGAAAATGGATATTTGGTGCATCAAGGCATGATAAATAAGTGTTTTTCATAGTTTTCCCATAGGTGGTTATAATTAGGATACAAAAACATAGGTCAGTGATACTAATTTACCCATAGGTGGTTATAAGTAGTAGCAAGACCGGTGAGACACTAATTTTCCCATAGGTGGTTATAATTAGGCACACTTGGTATAGAGAATGGAATAATAAATGAAGGATTAAATTTCCAAACTACTATCTTACTACTCCAAAATAGTACATCTATTTGGAAGGTGTGAAACAACTGCTGAAATTAAATCTGAATCCTTTTGTTGACTATGAATGGAATAAATGAAACATAACCAAGGTCATAAGGCTTGGTAAGTGTTAATAATGAACTCAATTAATGGGAAAGGTATGGTAGAATAGATATGTGAAAGGAAAAAGTGATAGGTTGGTAGGATGATAGAATGGTAAAATGGTATAGGACAAAGTAGATTGATAAAATGATACAACTTGAAATGGTCCTTATGGACAATATACCAAGTTACGTAATCATAATACCACTCAAGGTGAATAATGTTCATTGGCTCATCAAGTTCATGTCCATCTAGTGTGACAAGCCTATATGATCCTATTCATAATTTTTTGTAAGGATGAAAGGACCAACTTAATTGGGTTTAAACTTGCCTTTGTGCTTCTTTGTTACTATGGTATTCTTTTAGTTCTCTTTGAGGACAAGATCACCAAGTTCAAATACTCTATGTGTCACATGCCTATTGTAGTGGCATCGAAGTTGGTTCTAATAGGATTGAATATTTTTCACCACATCCATGCATTTCTCATCAAGTAACTCTAGTTCCTATAGGTGAGCTACTGATAGTCATTATCATCCAAGACAGGCTTGAAAGAGATGTGTAGAGAATGTAACTCAACCTCAATGGGAAGAATGTATTTGGTTTCATAAACAAGTGAATATGGAGTGGCTCTTATGGGTGTATGATGATTGGTATAGTATAACCAAAGGATACATAATATTTGAAGGTGCCAGTCATGACTGACATCATTGAAAATCTTTTTGAGAATGTTAATAATGGTTTTGTTTGATGCTTCGACCTATCCATTACCTTGAAGTTAATATACCATGGAAAAGTGTTGTGTGATGTATTCAGTGCATAGATTTTTGAAATCTTTATTATATAATGATCATTATCAGATATAATGTCAAAAGGGATACCATAGTGGCAAATGAAATGGTTGAAAATGAACTTGGAAATTTGCTTTCTAATCATGTAAGTGAGGGGTATATCAACTCACTTAGTGAAATATTTAGTGGTAGTAAGGATATGTTTATGGTCATCAGATGAGGTGGGATGATCTTCCCAATGATGTTAGGCCACATGTAGCAAATAACCATGGTGTCAACATTGGTTTTAGAGTCTTGGCTGGGGAATGAATCAGATTTACATGCCATTGACATTTGTCACACTTCTGTCCATATGTAGCTACATCTACATCCATCATGGGCCAATGATAACTAGAACACAAGAGAGTTTTGTATAGGACTACCCCACTAGTGCATGCTTCACATACTCCATGAACTTCTTATAACCCTAGTGTAGATTTTGCCAAAGTTAAACAAAAAATTAGAGTTCCATCAAAAATACAGTGGAAAAGGGTTCATCTAAGTAAGGTATAATGAGTGGTTTGGTGGATGAAGGATTTGAATTATTTTCAAGATAAGATAGGTGGAATAATTTAGTCTTGGAGGTAGTTATAAAGGTCTAAATACTAGATAGAGCTATGACCAATAATATCACAAATCATTGTGATAGTTGAAGGTTCATGAGCTAGTGCTAACAAATTCTCAACAAGGAACTGATACTCTTTAGTTATGTGTATTTATTTGAATTAGATATCTAATAGTGGTCATAACATATGTGGTTTTATTGCTTTCCCTTGGTATATTATCGAATTGAATGTTGATAATCTACTACTTGAGAGTGTTGACCATGGCCTTATATGGAACTAGTTTATCATCTTTGGTCTAAAAGTGGTATGTAACTTGATTGATGGTTAGCTAAGAATCACCATAAACCTTGAGATGAGATATGTTCTATTGTACTTCTTGGTGAATCCCTACAAAAATTGATTCATATTCATCCATATTGTTATTACAAGGAAAGTTGATCCTAGATGATTTAGGGATTAGATCCCCCTATGGTGTAGTAAATAAAAAGCTTGCCCTTAATCCATGTGTTGTGAATGATCCATCAAAATATAGATTCCATTTTTTCTCCCCAAGAGGTGTTAGACCAAGTGTGCCAATATGTAGACTAGGAATTTGACTCAAGAAAGTATGGTTAGTATCATGTTAGTTCTAAAATAAAAGAAACACACTAAGTAGCATAACATCTATAGTCCTAGTCACTAGGGGGTTTTAGTGAGGGAAAATCATTTGAAAACACAAAAATGGAAAAAAATGAGAAATGTTAACACAAAACACAAACTTCTTACCAAATCCTTGATTTATCTACAAGGCTCCTTCTTTGGCTTACTTATCTTGTGCTTCAAGAGATCTCAATAGAGTGTGGTTACCTTCATCTCCCCTTGGCACCTTTGGATTGTGATGGCTTTGGCTCAATATTTGGTAATAATAAAAATACATCAATATGTGGTTTGAAACTATTTTGTCATGGTAACTTTGGCTTAAAAGAGCTTAAAATTTAATAGGCAAGGCCTCCTATTTATAAATTTTTCAAAATGACTAGAATGAACTTGAAATGTCCATCTCAAGATGAATATGTGTGGATAAGAATCCAATCAATTTTCGAGGTAAAAAAAAATAAATTCCTTCATAAATATTTGGGATAGAGAGGAATTAAAAAGGCATGGGAGGGTTTAATGAGATATTTTATGCATTTATGGCATAGTGATGTCTTTCCAAGAAATGACGTCATTTGATGATGCAGATATTCAATATCAATTTATAAAAATAGATAATTAAAAAGATCCATGAAATTCATAAATATGATCTTGTTTTATATTAATTAGTATTAAACATGATTTATCAATTTTTGTGTAAATCTTTGGCAATTGGTGCATAAATTAATCAAACTGGTCAAAATGTCATATTATTGGCTTAAAACTTGACTAGATTGGAATTAAGATGTGATGTTAGATGTATTCGAACCATTATCTCATTTAGGATGTTTCCAATACAAAATAACAAAGGCACATGTCTTGTGTAAGAAATTTGGTATAAAAGAACAATCTAAAGCACACAGGTACAAAAATGTCATTTTGACTTGAAATGATCTGATCAAAGTTAGCTATCTCATAAATTGCATTGCCTCATTTAATGATATTTTGGCCAAAATAAGCACTTGTATTTGATAGGTTTAAAAATTTTAATGTGTTTTAGTGTTTTTAAGCCAAATTGTACATTTTGATAGAAATTGGTCAAAATCCTGGTTAGAGGTTATTGGTGGACACTTTTAGGTGTCTACAAGAAGCATTGAAAATAGTCTTCTAAATTCTGATCTTTCATTTTATTTATGTGGAAGAATTATTCTTTTTTATCCCTCACCCAATAATTATCATGATATTTATCTAAGAATCCATTTTCCATCTCATCTCATGTGTGAATAGAATTTAATTGTAAACCCATAAACCATCTCATGGTTGATTGGATAATAGGATAGGTGAACATTCTAACTGGTCATTGAGATCTACCTCATGAAACTTTGTGTAATGTATTTTTTCCCATATTATCTCCCATGGTTTAAAAAAATATGTTATAAAGAGTTCTCTTGGGATGTGTTAAATCATCAAAACTGGATGGAAGACTACTTCTTTGAGATTCCAAAATCTAGGTATGTTTTATCCTTAATTTCCTTGCTTGAAAGCATGCACCTACCTCTAGGGAATGATCCCAAAGTTCAAGTGAGGCTAAAAAAGGTTCTTCCTTATTAGTCTCAAGTTATTTTCTTAGAAGGTCTTCTAGGGCACTTTCTTCTCATGTTTTACTATTATTTTTACTTTGTTGAACAATATTTGGAATGTATCTTCCTTTGAATCTCTTTGCATATTCATATATTTCTTTGATTATGTGGGAAATTTTTATTAATAAATTATCAGTTTCAATATTTACAACCTATTGACACCTACAAAATCCTTGGAAATGGTGCCAAAATAATATGAGTTTTGTTAATCTCTTCATTTAAATCAGCTAATCCTAGTTGATGTCATGTTAAACTAAGTTTGGTGTCCAATGGTAGTTTGAAGTAAGGTGTCAAAGATAGTAACTAACAATTGTTTTTGTGTGGGAGTTGTAGATTATTTATCCTAAGGATTTAAACTAATTTTTTGAATTGAAATCTATCCAATTACTTAGAAAGAAAACACTTTGATACATAATTAAAATGTTGACTAAAGAGTTAAACACACTTGATTTGAAAAGAAACTTACCTTACTTATGAAGGAACTATTTATAAATGAACATACTTGATATCAAAAGGGAAAGCACACATTAATCTATTTGTTGTATTGAAAGAAAAAGCATAGAAATAAATAATTCGAAAGACTAAAAGTATGTTAAAATATAAACATAATCACATAGATAAAGACCTTTAGGTTATATCTAATCACACTTTTGATCATAAAGATATGAAATATTAATTAACAATACTAAAATATAAAATACCATTAAATAATTATAGTTCCTCAATTGATTGGGTCCATGCTCTTTCTTGGAACAAAATGTAGATCACACTTAGTCTTTCAAGAACATCAAATCTTTATTAACTCAAAAAAGTTATTACAATATAGAAAATACTTTAATATCTCTACTTAATCTCAACGTTTCTCCTTATCTTACTTAATGAATGCTTATCTTTATAATCAACTATGAGATGGTGGTTATATTTCCCAACATGGCTACAATGGCTGACTAGAATATCTATATTCCAATAAGGTTGCTAAGTACATATAATTTATTTGTAAAACAAAACAGAAGTTACAATCTCCTTCCACATTTCAAAATGAAATGGTGGAGGAGGTGAGTAGGTGTGCATTTATATCTCTTTTAGATTTTGATAGTTATAATATCTTTAGGTGAAGTCATGTATGATATGTAATTAATTATAGAATATTCATAATTATGACTTTGTAAAACATTACTATAAATATAATGTCTATAACAAGAATACTATATTTGGTAAATGTCCTTAAAATGGCTTAGAAAGTTATATATTAAGCATGCATCATATATTTACTAGTAGACCAATATAAGGATTTCCTTCCAAGAGTTTTGTGTCTAGCTTGAGTGACTTTGGAGCTAAAATGGCACACTCTAAAGCTAGACTAATGGAATCTAAAGCTAGATAGGTAGATTCTAGAGCTAGACATACATACTACAGAACCAAACTATTAGACTTTAGAAGAATACTGATAGAATCGAGAGCCAAATTGATGGACTCTAAAGCTAGACCAATAGACTCATGAGTTGGTCTAAACTACTCCATAGTGTTCCTTAGTGGTCTTCAAGTAGTTTGCTTTTCCAATAAAATCATAGTATTTGATCATGGCATGTCTATATAACCTATACAAATAAAATTGATGGCATTTCCATATAAAAGTTTAGAACATAGTGGCAAAATTAGTGGCTTTAAATTAAACATACTAACCAATTAAATGTATCCATTCTCTACTTTACATTAGAAACAGGTTAAAAAATATACATTCAAATCCATTATAATGGGGATTAATATGGGATACGTAGAGTCATTATTTGGATATAATGAGCCATTATATGGACTTATTATTCCCCCACACTTTACTTCTTGTAAGTCCTCTTTCAAGATACTATCTTCCCTTCACATGTTAAAGCACTTTCCTTTCCAAATTTTGGTTGAGGTCATAAACATCATACTATGTGTCCCATTTATTCTCGCGTGAATCAAAAAAGCCTTTATGATTCCAAAATTATGTTATCCATTTTCAAAATACTCAATGGATTGATGTGCTACATTATACCATGGAGACATAGGTATAAATATGAATGGATATCTAAATCTCATGCCTATACATTACTGATTATACATTTGACTAAATTGTTGAATTATCTTAATAAAAAATCTAGGTCTCCTAAAACTCCATATAGGATTCATATGTGAAATCTCCTCTTTTCATTTCAATAGGATATTCAAGGTGCCTAGTCTCTTATCAAAAGTATTCAATTATTATTTTAAATGATTATACACAAATTTAATAAAATATGGGATGCTTTGCTACAAAAATCGAGGATGATTTTACCTAAATGATGAATGGTAAATAAGGTTATTGAATAACACAATTTCTACTTTATATTAGGAAATTGAACTCTCATACAAAGGCCCATAATTTTTTCCTGCTCAAAATGTTCATCAATTCTTATATCCCATGCTATTTAGTTTTATAAATTGGAGGTGTAGGCTTTAAGCTAAGGTTTCTCATGCAATTTGGTAAAAGGAAAGAGGGAATGGTTGTAAATAGGTAGTGTGTGTTTCATTTTTAGGCTCTTGGATATACTTTATCCTTTTCATAAATAGTTAACAATTCCTAAAGGGACACTGAATAAATAAGATTCCACCATCCCGTAGCCACACTATCTCATCTCTAAGGTACATTAAGAGTAAATTATCTAGGATAACCACTTATTGGTGCACTACAAAATCAAACATTTAAAAGGCTTCCTATGGGTGATAATTAAAAACCCTATGCACTTTTGATATACTTTTAAGGTACATAAGAGCTAAAGTATGTATATAGTGTGGTATAATGTCTTGAATATTAGATAAATGGCCATCATACCACAACTCAAATCAATATAATGATGATTTTATGAAAACTATAGCTCCCATTAGTTTTACAACTAACAAAACATACATTTATAAATAAAAGAAAAAGAAATAAAAATAATTGAAAACCAATTGAAAAAATATTATTTTACATGGAAATAATGAATTAATTCCAAAAATCGTAGTTCAAGGAGATATCCCAAAGTAATATTGAATAAAATCCTTGAAAATATGATCATATATCTCTTTAATCTATGGGAATAATGAATTTAGTTAAAACCCTAGGATACAATTTTAAAAATAAACATTCAAGATGTAAAAGGTGGGTTTTGGTGCCACTACAAGAGGAAGGGAAAAAAACAGTAAGGAAAAACCTCTAGACTCAAGTAAAGAAAAATATTAGGTATCGTAGATGATCCAAAGATAGTATTAACTTTTATAATATTTATGAAACTTGTTTTGATGGATTGGAGTCCCTTTGGACCTATTGGCACTATTAGGATTTTTTGAGATTTTAAGTCTTGGAAGTTCATTAATTTCACAAGTACCCTTGAAGAGCTCCTATGTAATGCTAAATTTCTTGTCATTGATCAATGATTCAAGTTGGAAAGTAACATGCACATACTTTTATATCCTTATTTTTTTATTGGTTCAAGCCTTTAGAACATTAAATACATATATATTATACTCATTTTAGTTTTGAATGAATGGATAAAAATTCCTTCCAAGAAAAGTTAGTGGATAAAGAATTTATTTTTCTACCCACATAGAAAGAAATTTAAATATTCACTAACAACCTTAGTTTCCATTGATTTTGAATGTTAGTATAAATTATATGTATATTTATATTCAACTTGAAGAATGGAAGAGGAACATGTGAGAGGTAATAGTAAGTATCTGACCATTAGACCAATTTTTAGGAATTTGGCATTGTATATACCTAATAAGGTTCTAGAAAAAGATGAATAAAAATACTGAAAACCCTTGGTTGGAAAATTTGCTAGATCAATGAATGGAATTAAAGAAATTAGGAATTATACAAAAAAGAAGTGGGAAAAGAATAAATGAGTTAATACTGCTTCTCTTCCTAATAATTGTTTGTTGTTTTCTTTTTCTTGTAGAGATGATTACACAAGAATCTTGAATGAAGGATCATGCTTGATGAGAACAAAAAAATTCATGATCCAACCACAAAAATTGAATTTCAAAACTTATCAAATTCCTCTATGATTGGAAATCTCTAGCATCCCTCCCACATTTAGGTAGAATGGACATTGAAAAGTATTGCATAATTTTTTAGTTCATTTGTAACCATTGAAACTAATACCCACTCTTGAAAAATGTTGATATTAGATAGATTTTATGTGCTAGATAATATGGAACTTGCTCTTCCTAAATCCATTTTGTTTAGGTCTTCTCTAGGATCCTAGAACCAAGAATTATGTTTGACAGGGATAAAGAAAATTGCTCAAGTTATAGGAAATTTACTCATCTAAATAATTTATGAATAGAGGTCCATGGAGTTATAAATTTTATTCTCAAATAGGAAGATGGTAATGCTCTTTAGATGTTCTAAAAGTACAATGGTGAAGTTATGGATCTCCCCCCTAAATTTTTTTTTATAAATTTTAGGAGTTAAGATGAGTTGAAACACATCTTAAGTTTGAATAGTCTTTAGAGCCTATCATAATTAAATTTGTTAATTTTTGCTTATAGATGTTAGTTCTCCTTTTTTATTTTGGTTTGTTTTGTGTTATATGGTGTCTAGTATAAGGGATCAAGGTCGGGTCCTATTTGTGCCTTGATGTTTTACCTCACCTTTTGGGTCCTATGGGGTATTTATGTTTGGATGGGTCTTGTTATTTTGTTTATTGATAGACACTACATGCTTAGTTTGTATTTCTTTCCTACTCTAGTTGTATATATTGGTTCTTTGATATTTTTTGGGGAGAACCAAATATCCCTTTGTGTCTGGTCTAGATTTCACACTAGTCAAAAGTGGTTTTATATTAATCTAAACAAATGGATTCACCAATATGTTTTACCTTATATTTTTATGTATTCAATAGGAATAAAACACTAAAACATAATTTATATTGTAATGTATGACATTTAAGCATAAATCTGAATGTAAAGGTTGAATTTATTGAAATTGATTTCCATGTGGCATATGCTAAATATATTAAATATAAAAAATAATGAGATACATATATTTTCTGGTTTTTGGATGACTATAGTGGGTATATGATAGTGAAATTTAGGATAAAATAATTTTCTCATAGCTTAGGTTTAAAAATAGATCTTGTGGATTTGTCTGGACAATTTTACATTCCTTGGATTGATACTTAGTGTGGCCTTGTATATAGATTGTGGATCTATGCATCATGAAGGTGAGTAAACAATAATTTCTCTACCACCTACCTATTTTTACTAAGAGGGAAAATATACTTTTATTTCTTTATTGCCTTGTAGAATCCTATATTTTACTTATACTTTCTTTATAAACCTTATGTATACTTGTAAGAGGTATAAACATACAAAAAAAGGGGAAATGTAATGGGCTATGCTAACCCCAATAACTTCCATTAATGGTTGACCATTGCTAAAAAATCAAGATACTTTAATTAGGGACTAAAATCATACATATTTCTCCCACCTAGTGAAATTATGAAATTTTGTTCCTTAGATATATGTATACAACTAGTAATTTGGATTTGATACTTCAAAATATTAGCTTTTGACTTGATTTCGAATGATTCATACTTGGCTTATGGATTATATAGAAATTCACTTTGAAATGAGGCCTTGATTTTTTTATAAAGTGATCCTTTTGAGTAATTTCCTCTATATAAATTATTAAATATGGGGGATGACCTATATGAATATTTCAATTTTTGGAAACTATCCATTAAATTTCATGGGGACAAGGTTATTCTAAGTGGATAAATTCATTACAATGGACTTGTTTGTATCATGCATCCTATCCTAGAGAAGCAAGAACAAATATGTTATAAAAAGAAACCTAGTGTGGTTCATTTTAGGATATTGGTAGACATGTTTTTATCTTTGTTCCTAAATAAAAAATAAATAATCTTTATCCTACCTCTTATTCTTGTATTTTCATACGTTATGGAGTTGAGACTAAATAATTAAGAGTATATGATCCATCTAAATGATAGATCATTGCAAATAGGAATGTTCTTATTATCTAAAAGTATATTGTGATCCCTTTGTGGAACCTCCTCATTGTTATTATTTTAATGAACCTAACTCTAATGTTTCTCCTTATGAAGAAATATATTCCCTAGAGGAAGTTGATTAATCTTGGGATAACACAGAGTCTAAGGAACCCCCTGAATTTCATGTTCAATCTAAAAGATCTAAATGGGAAAAATCTCTAATCTAGTCTTCTAATATTGATAATATTAATAAATTAAATAAAATTAGACATTATTATCATGCTTTAGTGATTATGTATTAAGGTGAACATCAACTAATTTTGAGGAAGCCATTCAAAAATCAATATGAAAGATAGAAAGTTGTTAAGCAAGATGAGTATAATGTCGTAATTAAAAATTAGACCTGGGATCTTGTCCCACCTCTATCTAAAAGAAAAATTATTGGTTATAGGTGGATTTATAAAATCAAATATAATTAAATTGTTAAAATCGATGAGTTTAAAATAAGATTAGTCATTTGTGGGTTTACTCAAAAACCTAAAATTGACTATGTTGAAACCTTTTACTCTTGTATAAAAAATGAGTAATACTAGATTAATTATTACTCTTACATCCAAAAATGGCTGGATTATACACTAAATGGATGTTAAAATTGCATTCTTGAATAGTGATTTATAATAAGGAATCTATATGACTCACCCTAAAGGTTTCACTAAACCTAACAAAGAGCATAATGTTTACAAGTTAAATAAATATCTGTATGGTTTAAAATAAACTTATTGAGCTTGAAATTATAAAATTGATACTTATTTTTTTTAAATGGTTTATTTAACTATTATTAATATAATGATCTCTTTGTTAAAGATAAAAATTTTCATTTATTTTTTATTGTATTATATGTTGATGATCTTCTCATCATTGATGATCTAATAATTTAATTCATAAATTTAATGATAAAATAAGTCAAATGTTTGAAATGAATGATTTAAGTTGATGAGTGTCATCAATATCTTCATTTAAATCAACTCAACCTGGTTGATGTCATGCCATATTAAGGCTAGTGTCCAATGGTAGTATGAAATAAAGTGTCAAAGATAATAACAAAGAATTGTCTATTTTTGGGGACTTGTGGATCATTTATCCTATAGACCTAATATAATTTTTTTGAATTAAAATCTATCTAATTACTTGGAATGGAAACACTCTAAAATAGAATTGAAATGCTGACTAAAGAATTAAACATAATTTCCTTAAAGACACTTTACTTATGAGAGAAACTATTTATAAATAAACACACTTGTAATCAAAGTAGAAAACACACATTAATCTATTTTATAAATTGAAATAATGATTTAGAATTATATGCTTAGAAACAAATGTTGGAATTCAAAACACTGAAAGTATCTTAAAATAGAAACACATGTACATAAACAAAGACCTACAGGGTATATATAATAACACTTTTGATTATAAAGATATAAAATATTAATTAAAAATATTAAAATATAAAATACCATAGAGGAATTTAAGTTCCTCGATTGAGTCCAAGTCCTTTCTCTTCCTTGAAATAGAGTGTAGACCACACTTAGTTTTTCAAGATCATCAAAACTTCATTAACTCAATAAAATGCCTACAATATTGAACTCTACTTAATATCAATGTTTCTCTCTATCTTACTTATTAAATGCTTAGCATTCCAATCAACCAATATACATTGGTTATATTTCCCAACATGGTTATAATGGTTGACCAAAATAACTATATTATAATAGGTTTTTTAACTACATCTAATTAATTTTCAAAATATAAAACAAGTTACAACCTCCTTCCATGTTTCAATATTAAATGGTGGAGAAGATGCGTAGGTTTACATGTAGAGTTATTTTATCTTTTGTTAATTACAATGTCTTTAATATTAGGCATGTCTAGTCTAGTAAATATTTTTCAAAATATTCATAATGATACCTTTATAAAACATTATAATAAACATAATATGCATAATAAGAATACTATATTTGGTAAATGTCTTTAAAATGGATTATATGTTTCTTGATTAATCATGTATGATATATCCATTAGTATATCAATGTAAAAATGTCCTTCCAATAGTTTTGTATCTATCTTGAGGGACTTTGTGAGTTGGACTAGTACACTTTGGATCTAGATTGATGAAATTCAAAGTTAAAATGGTAGATTCTAGAGTTAGACTATTAGATTTTGAATCTATACTAATAGACTCTAGAGCTAGACTGATAGACTCTAGAGCTAAACTGATAGACTTAGGAGCTTGTCTGAGTTAATCCATAGTGTTCTTCAATGGTCTTTAAATGGTTTTCTTGTCCACAAAAATTATAGTATTCGATCATACTATATCTAGGCAAATTTTACATACAAAATTAATGGATTTTTTATACAAAAGGTTAGAACATAGTGGTAAAACAAGTGATATTAATTCACACATACTAACCAGATAAATGTATTCATTCTCTACTTTAGATTAGAAATAAGTTACCAAATTCACATTCAACTCAATTAAGAGGGATATTAATAGGAGATACTTATAATCATTAATTTGATATAGTGAGACTATGGA
Organism: Torreya grandis; assembly: GCA_037957365.1. Lineage (NCBI taxonomy): Eukaryota > Viridiplantae > Streptophyta > Pinopsida > Cupressales > Taxaceae > Torreya > Torreya grandis. The sequence continues at coordinate 436,197 of JARHVA010007407.1, forward strand.
CTCATCATTCCCCCACACTTTACTTCCTGAAATTCCTCTTATAAGATCTTATCTTCCTTACTCATTTTCAATCATTTTCCTTTCCAAATTATGGTCAAGGTATTAAACATCATAGTATGTATCCCAATTTTTTTCAAGTGGATCAAAAAATTCTTTTATGACTCCATAGTAATGTTCCCCATTTTAAAACTGATTAGTGGATTGATGTGCCACATTCTTCCATGGAGACATAGGGCTAAGGATGATTTGAGGTCTGAACCTCATGCCTATCCATTCTTGACCATATATTACTAAGCTGTTGAATTATATCAAATATAATTTAAATGTTGACTAAATAAGTAAACAAAATTACTTTCAAAAAAACATAGTTTGAAGGAAACTATTTAGAAATGAACACACTTGGTAGTAAAGGGAAACACACACATTAATCTATTTGCTATATTGAAAGAATGCTTTGAAAGTAGACTGTTACAAAAAAATGTTGGAATTTAAAATACTATAAGTATATTAAAACATAAACACATGCACACAAACAAAGAGCTATAGGTTATATCTAATCACACTTTTGATCATAAAGATCTAATATATTAATTAACAGTACTAAAATATAAAATATCATAAAATAATTCAAGTTATTCAGTTGAGTGGGTCCTTTCTCTTCCTTGGGATAGAATGTAGATCACACTTAGTCTTTCAAGATCATCAAAACATCATTAAATCAGTAAAATGTGTGTAATATCAAATGTACTTCAATAATAGTACTTAATATCAATGTTTTTCCCTATTTTACTTATTGAATGCTTAGTATTCTAATCAACAAAGAAATGGTGGTTAATTTTCTCAATGTAGATATAATGGATGACCATAATAACTATATTATAACAAGTTTTATAAATACATATAATTAATTTTTAAAATATAAAAGAAGTTAAAACATCTTTTCACATTTCTAGATGAAATTGTGGAGGAGGTGTGTAGGTTTACATGTAGATCTCTTTTAGCTCTTGTTTATTATAATGTCTTATTTTGTAGTAATGTATGATCTGATAAAAAAAATTCTAAAATCTTCATAATGACACCTTTATAAAACATTCCTATAAATATAATTCCTATAATAGGAATACTATATTTGGTAAATGTCTTTAAAATGGCATAGAAAGTTCTTGATTAATCATGCATGATGTATCCATCAGTTTACCAATGTCAAAAATTTCTTCCAAGAGCTTTGTGTCTATCCTAAGTGATTTTAGAGATGGAACAACACACTCTAGAGCTAGACTAATGTACTCTAGAACTAGATTGGTAGACTCTATATCTAGACTATTAGACTCCTAAGCTAGACTGCAAAATTCTAGATCTAGATAGGTAGACTTCAAACCCAGGCTGATAGACTATGGATATAGACTGATAAATTTAATATATGCTCTAAGTTACTCCATAGTGTTATTTAATGGTCTTCAAATGGATTTCTTGTCCAATAAAATCATATTATTTGATCATAGTATGTCTATGCAAATTATACATACAAAATTTATGGATTTTCTATGCAAAAGATTAGAACATAGTGATAAAACAAGTGATATTGAATCACACATACTAAAAAGGTAAATGTATTAATTCTCTACTTTAGGTTAGAAACAAGTTACAAAATGCACTTTCAAATCCATTAAGAGGGAGATTCATACTAGATACATAGAGTCATTAATTGAATATAATGATCCATTTTATGGACTCATCATTCCCCCACACTTTACTTCTTATAAATCCTCTTGTAATGTACTGTATTCCTTACACATGTTCAATAATTTTACTTTCCATATTATGACTAATGTCATAAACATGAGTATGTGTCCAAATAATTTTCAAGTGTATTATAAAACTCTTTATGACTCCACACTAATTTCTCCATTTTTAAACTAATAAATAGATTAATGTGACACATTATGACATGTATACATAGGGCTCAGGATGAGTGTAGTTATGAATCTCATGCATATCCATTAATGACCATATGTTTGACTAAATTATTGAATTATATCAAAAACATTCCTAGCTCTTCTAAAACTCCATCTAAGATTGGTAGGTGAAATTACCTCTCTTCATTTCAATGGGATATTCAAGTTGTCCTATATATTATCATAGGTAGTCAATGATTTATTTAAATGATGCTGTGAAAGTTATTTAAAATCTGTGATACTTTACTATAGAACTCAAGGATAATGTTCCTTGAATGTTGGCTAGTAATTAAGGTTATTGAATATCATAATTTGCTCCTTTGCATTAGGAAAATGAACTCTCATAAAAATTTCCATAATTTTTTCCTACTCAAATTATTCATAAATTATTATTTTCCATGCTATTTGGTTTTGTATAATTGAGGGGCATGCTCTATGCTGAGATTATTCAATAAATAGATTGATCAAGAAATAAGAAATATGACCCAAGACAAAACCAAAAATAAAATTCACACATCATATTTTGTTGATATGGGGTACTAGTAAGATAAACTTTCACAATATAATTATTTACCATCTAAGAAATAATTCATGAAGGAAAATACTATAGGCTGAGGCAAGACTCCTACATGTGAAAAGTTCTTTTACTATCTCACAAGCTACTTAGAGGGTAGATTATATTTATTATTTTTGTATTCTTTCTTCCTCAAAATCTATCCTTAATTTCATGTTTTATATCTTTATCCATTTTAATTCTTGACAAGTTTCATCCCAAGTGATTGTAATGTCATGTTAAGATAATTGTGTCTAAACTACTTGGTCTACTTTTTTTTGGTCTATCCACTCTTTCTTTTAAGGACACAATATCACCATCTTTATGTAAATCTTGAATATTAGTTTCTTATAATTGATTTTTCAAATATGAGATAATGTATTACTTACCTTCTAGTTTCATTCTGAAGAAATAAATTTGTTCCTATTATTGTCTTATAGTAACATCATCTTTTAAAAAGATGAGGGTTTGTTATACTTCTACTTCTTCATCATGACTAGAAGAGTAGACCTCTACTTATTCAATTGGTGAATTACCTTTACCAATTGGTTGATAAGATAAATATGGTGGACAAGAACCTACTATAATTTCTACAAATACCTCTTCCATAATGGTTAGATCCTCAATTCTAATTGAGGGATCATCTTTAATTTCTTCATGCACTATTTCTTCTTCACCGGTTTCAACTATTGGCACTAATTCAGTACTTATAACCTCAGTAGGGTATTCCTATTTTAAATTTACTAGTATCTCTATAACATCTCTCTCTTGATCATATTCTTCCTCTAATATAAGTATTCTTCTTATTTTCTTTGGCAGAGGTACTAGACTAGGTTCCTCCCTTGAAATCTTTCTTCTTGAACTCATCATTGAGATATTAGTATATGATACTACTAGGGCTACTTTATCTTCATAATATATATCTAATATATGATATTTTACAATGGTTAATTTTTGGGTTTCCTCATAACTAGGTTTAGGTTCCCCTATTTTCAATTTTTTCTCCTTCCCAACCTTTGGAGTTATATATTCACTAGAAATTCATTCCTTTAGGATAGATATTGATGTAAGGGAGAAAGAGATAAGTATTATCTTTATTCTAGATTTATTCTTTAAATTAATTTTTAGGAGTTCTTCCCAAATATGTTCTCCATCTCGAGTCTTCATGAAATGATGGTGCCAAATGAGTTGAATAAACCCATGGTGTCAGATGGAAGCATTCACTTGTACATATTTTTCCATCATCACCTAAATATCTCCATGCAAAAATTAAAGAAAATTTACCCTCCACTTAGGATTATGAATTCCTTGTTTAAGGTGAGTAAGAATTTTAATTTCATCACAACTGAGAGTGTTATATTTCACTTCACAAGTAAACTATTTTAATACCCAAAATATAGGTATTTTCTAGGGCTCTTGTAGACTTTCTCTCTTTATTACCTTATAGAATATTTTAGGGTTTAAAATTATCTCAAGGATAGGTTTCCCTTTTTCATGAAATATTTGGATCAATTACTTAAAGGTGGACCTGACTGAAATACTTTTTAATTCACTTAGAATCATTAAAATCTCTCTCATAGCCTGGATGCTCACTGTAATTTTAATTTCTACCACCTTGGTCTGATCACTCTTGATGATGAATTATTTTAAAATCCATTCATCATGCCCCTATAATTGCTTCACAAACTCTATCCATCCCAACTATTAAAATATGGAAGACACTTTTTCATCTTTAAGTAATAAACATGCATATTCTAGCTCAGATTTATTCTTTTACCACATTTTTTGTGGCTCCTAGTTTACATAGGTTTATGGCATTTGGCCAAAACCCTTAACATCTCCTTGTATAGGTGAAATCGATTTTTAGACAAAATATGATTTCTTATTGATATGAGTAATGGTTTTAAAATCAATGTGGGATACTTAAAGCATCCCTGCATTAAACTACCTTTGGCTTTGTTCATTTACTAAAGTTCCAAACAATCATTATACCTGACCATTTGAGGGAGAAGAAATCAATAATTACATTGTGTAAAGACATTGGGAAGCACATAAAATACTTTTATGTCTTACTCCTCATGTGATCCTATGCCACCATCTCTTCCAACAAATTTTGGTAGGTCTTGAGTTGACATCCGCATCACTAATCTCTTTAAAAGATGTTTTTTCACATGATTATGTATGCCATATCATTATGGTGATATTATGTCACTCTTATCATTTAGGAGACATCATATCTCATACCTTTCCTTTGAAAAGACATATTTTATTTTATAAATGACCTTTTAATAACTCTTTTATGTAATATTTCCATTTGGGAAAATATCTTTTCAAAAATGGATAGATTTTTAATCCTCTACCTAGAAAATAAATTATAAATTACATCAGTCTAGGCGTGATTTTGTCAATATTTTATTAAGTTGACACTTGTCTTGTGAAAAATACCACATCAATAAGTTGATAAAATCACACACACATCATATATATGCATGAACATTATTACTTTATTCCCTAAAAAGTTGTTATTTCTTATTTTCAACTTATCATCACACACACACACACACACACACACACACACACACACACACACACACACACACACACACACACACACACACACACACACACACACACACACACACACACACACACACACACACACACACACACACACACACACACACACACACACACACACATGCACACGCACACACACGCACACACACACACACGCACGCGCGCGCGCACACACACACACACACACACACACACACACACACATGCACGCGCGCGCGCGCACACGCACACACACACACACACACACACACACACACACACACACACATTTCATTTTTTCATGAGAAGGGATGACATGTACTAGTTTTCAATTCTAATTTTTATTAGACTCTTCAAATATAATCCTTTCACTGTAATTAAATACTAATGTTCTCCCATGTAGCCAAATTCATCTTGAGACTATTTTTTTTTTAAGAATTCCTCTTTTGTTGGAGGTTTATGATAGATTCTTATCTTATATCCATTGAATAAGAGTTTTCTCTTATTTCTATGAATTTATAGAAATTAAATTGATTCATTGTCAAAGATATTTTCCACTTGATAGGTTCCCAATTATATAGTACAAAGTTTTCCTTTAAAATGATGGTACATTAAATCAAATAACTAGTCCTCCTTCTTTGAATTTCCTTTATTTTATGTGAATTTCATGTCATTATTTCCATTGATGTTTTATAAAAATAGTTTGATGAAAATATTCCAATATCATATCATCAAGTTCATTGAGCTAAAGAATTCTTTCTCTCTATGGTTCATCCAAATCTATTCCCATTTTTGTTATTGTCCTCAAGGTCTACAATTCAAAATCAGTTGGGAACAAGGGATTCTTACCAAACACAAGATCATATGGTGAGAAAATTGTAGTGGTTTTCCATGTATTATTATAATCCCATATTGCTTTAGGTAATTTTCTTACCTAATTCTTTCTACTAATGCTAATTATTTTGGTTAAAATGTTCCCTAGCTCCATATTAGTGTCCTCAACTTGACAATTAGATTATGGGTGCTATGATGATGACTTCCTATTGGTATTTTGATAGTGTTATGTGAAGGATTTGATCATATTAGATATTAATTAAGAGATTTATTCATATTCTATGGCTCTTGGTTCTTCAAATCATTGCATGATCTATAGTAAAAAAACTCATCAACTAGTTCTTTTATTGCAAAAAGTAGAGCTTGGACATATTATCATTTAGTGACATAGTCTATGCACACAAGGAGGTATTCCTTTACTTGGGCTGAAGTATCAATAAGACCAAAAACATACAATTCTCATTTCTTAAAAGGTCTAAGAACCACTTGAGGATGCATAAGCATTTCATTAGACAAGGTGGGTTTACCCATCCTTTGGCAAGGTTCATATTTCCATACATATCACTTCACATTTCTCTGAATTCAAGGCTATTAATATCCATTCCTAAGGATATTATGAATAGTCCTTTTGAATAAATAATCAACTCCTCCTAGTTTATCATGGCAATCCCTTATAATTTCATAGGTCTCATCTTCTCTTACACACTGTGAAGCACTAGGTTTGGTCCACATTTAAACAAAACACCATTAATCCATTTAAAGTGATATATATTCCTAACCAAATGTTTTCTTTCTTTATTAGTAAAATCAAAAGGAAATATTCTTGTGGCTAGGTAGTTTGACATAGTATCAAACCATGGTGAGTGTGTTAAAACTATGAATAGATGCTCATATGGAAAGTTGTCTTCAACTAGTTCATCTTCACCTTAAACATTCAACCTTGATAAAAAATAAACAAACACATTTTATTTTCTTATATTATAAAAAATTGTAATGTCAAATTCCTACAAAAGGAGTAGCCACCTAATGACCCTACCTTCTACGACTATTTGAATCATTAAGTATCCTATGGTTGAATGGTCTATGTAGATAAAGATTTTGAATCTAGTGATATAGTGCATGAACTTTTTCATTGCATATATAACAAATAATAGCTATTTTTTAGTGGTGGTATATTTTCTTTTAGTGGGGTTGAGATTATTATTAAAATAGTAAATGACATACATTTTTCTTATCTCAAATTTTTGTCCAAGTACTACCCCCATATAATTACTAGAGGAATATATATGTATGTGGAAGGGCTTCCCAATTAAGACCTATAAAAATTAGATAAGAGATTAATTTCTTTTTTATTTACTCAAAATTTTCTTCACATTGGTCAGTCCACAAAAATTCATTGTCCTTAGTAAGCAAAAAAAAACACAATTATAACAATTTTACTAAAGTCTTCTATAAAACATCTATAGTATCTTACATGTCCCATAAAATAATTTATATCAATTTAATTTTAGATTAACTTGTATGCCTTGAGTTGAGATGTGATGGCCTAAGATAATCCCTTAATCAACCATCATTAGAAATTTCTCATGGATTAAGTAAAATTGATGCTACATGCACCTAGTTAATACTTTGTCTAAATTATTTAAGGCTTTATAAAAATAATCACAATGTATAGTGAAATCATCCATATAAAATTCTATTAGTCATTGGTTAAATCAACAAAACTTACTAAAATTTTTGTCTGAAAGGTGGCTGGTGCATTACACAGATCAAAGAGTAATACTGTTTATGAAAATATTCCCAATAAAATGTAAAATATATATTATATTGATCATATAGAAATAATATTATCTAATTATAACCACTAAACCCATCTAGAAAGGAAAATTACTTCCTAGTTGAGCTATCTAGAAATTGGTGTATGAAGGGCAAAGGAAAATAGTCTTTCATGATGGCCTTATTAAGTTTTTTTTAATCTATAAATTTTTTCCATTTTCCATTTTTTATCACTATCAAAAGTGGGGAGATCCATTTACTAACTAATATTAGTTAAATGAATCCCACATGTAATAGTTAGTTTTCTATTTCTATTTTAACCATGTCTCTTAATGTTGGGTTGATTCTCCTTTGTGGTTGTCTAACTAGTTTGGTGTTCTCTATGTAGATATGATGGGTGAATATACTTGAATTAATTCCTTTCATCACATCATATTCCCATGAAAAATATTTTTGACAGTTCCTTAAGATATCAAATACTTTTGTTTCTTGCTCATCGTCCAATAAACTATTTATACTCTATATTTTTCCTAGTTGGACAATTATCTTTTTGGTTTTAGGATAAATAGAACTGACCCACCTATATTTAGTAATTAGAGAGTTTCAAGGATATATATATGGTAGGATCATATGGATGGTGGATATGTCTTTTAAAAATACTCCTGTTTCAAAATTAATCTAGCTAAGAGGGACTAGAAGGATGGTAAAAACATATTGTGACTATCTTGTGCTCACATAACAATGAAATATTATAAGGGTATATGATCATACCTTTCATAAAGAATGGATTTTGAGTTTATTGGGTAACCTTTACAAGATAGTATAGTACATTCTAAAGGTAGACTAGTGTATTATGTATCTAGGCTAGTGGACTCCAAAGTCAGACTGGCAGATTCTAGGGCTAAACTGACAAACTCCATAGCTAAACTGCCAAAATGGTAGACTCAAAAGCTAGTACATACTCTTTAATACTTATTTTCAGTTATTCTTCTATATATTTTACATGATTTTTAACTGCTACCATAGCCAATGTGGATAGGCTATTATTAATTTATTCTAGTTCATCCATCCATAAGTGATCTTTAGACTCTAGAAATAGCTTGGTAGGTGGGTACAAATCAATTAAATTTGATTTCACTCCATTTGAAATGGTCAAGGCTTCTAACCTATAGTCTATAAGTGTTGTTACTATAGCCAACCATGGTCTTCTTAAGATCAATAGATATCCTATTTTTTTACTCATGCATTGGAGTATCAGGATATCTATAATATATTCTCATGATTCCATAATTACAAAGGCATCCTCTATGGTTCCTTCTAGTTTGACAATGGGCTAGTCTCCCATCTATGGGACTGCATAAGTATGTTATATCCTTATGAGGGATAATACTTTTAAGGTGTTTGTTATCATCACATTGATGGTAGCTCCTAGATCCACAAGTAAATTGGTCATTTATTTCTTTCCTATAGTCATGGTGATGAATGAACTTATAGGGTCCCCATATTTACGTAGAAGTAATTTTCTTGCTAATAAATAAGCAATTTTACCATCCACCTATATAGTTTTAAGATATTGCCTTTTTCTTCTTGGAATTTTTATACACAATCCATTGATAACTCTATTTTGTTCTAGAATATCTCGTATGGCTTGTAGTAATGGTATTTTAAAGTTAAATTTTATCAATTATTGGACTAAATCATATTCACTTATTTTTTTGGCCTCTTGGATTTATTCTAGAAAAGGAATGGTTAGAGGAACTATAATAATTTCTTGAGGCCTTTCCTTTTTCTCATTATGTTTTTCTCTAATTAACTCAACCAAAACATATATTTTTTCATTTGGGACCTCAGTTATGATATTTTTAGGGCTATTTAATTTTTTACCCGATCTCAATTAGACATTTTTATAGTCCATGGAACCAACCCCTAATGTTATTTCTTTCTCAATCACATAGATAAGAGTTATCTATCTATTTTTTAGATTTCCTACTATTTGTGTAGGTAATTAGGACTGTGATAATTATTTTGTTTATGTATGTTGATTGGTAGGGGGAGTCATCAACACTTGATATTATGGAAATATCCTTGGTTGATTGAGTTCTTGTTGGGGTACCCATTGTTGGTTTACCCATGGCTAGTAATTGAATTGGGGAATACAAACTTATTAGTGATATTAAGGCATCCATGGGTGTGGTGTCTACTCTTGTGTCACTTATAATGGAGGTCCCCATGCTTGTGTATTTTCCTATCTATCCCATGGAATCATCCATGGGTTAGAAGGAGATATTTAAATAAAATGACTCTAATTTTGATTTTGGGTAAACTAATTTCCTTATCTTTGTATAAAGTTGAGATCTTATTTTTTTGGGTAGCCCATTCAGTTTATTTTTTAGAGTAAATAGGAGAGCACATTTTTTTATATCATAATCATTTATATTATAGATACCACACTTGCCTATCCTATGAAGAGGAAAATCTCTGAGTGCATGTTTAAACATACATTTTGGATAATACATGGCTAATGATTTAGTAGTGGCATTATATTTTGATTTCAAGCCATCTAATGTGGTGTTTAATGGTACCAAAATGTATATTTTGATATTAAAAAAATTCCTCTATGAGTTTTTCTACATAATTTCTTCCCTTTCTTGTTTTCATTTTCTTCACATTAGACCTTGTTCTTGAATAATTTCTACATAGTTCAACTATATAATTGATACAAAGTTTGTTTATGTCTCCTTTTACCACTAGGTTCAAATTTTATCTAAAATCATCATCTAGTCATTTTAAGAAAACTAATTTTATTAAACCTCCCTCTAACTCATATCCACATATCCTATGTGCAAAAAAGAAGATTCAAAATAGTCTTCTAAATTATCATCTTCTTTTTGTTTTATGTGAAAGAATTATTTTTTTCTATCCCTCACCATAAAATAATCCTAATATTTATCCAATAATGCATTTTATATCTCATGCTATGTGTGATTTGAATTTATTTGTAAACCCATAAACCATCTCATGTATAAATCCTTGAGTATAGAAGGGAATAATTTCAGTTTATGATCATCATTTTTGTAGTCATAAGTCTAACATAAAATCTTAAATTCAAATAGAAATTTATTAGGGTATTTTGTATATAATCCTGTAAATGTAGGTAGTGTGTATCAGGATATATTCTTCATTGATGCATTTCATCCTCATTTAGGATTATAGGATAGGTGAACATTCTAACTAGGCATTGAGATCTACCTCCTGCAACTCTATTCAATGGATTATTTCTCATATTATCTCTCATGGTTTCCCAAAAGATGTTATAAAAAGATCTAATGGGAATTGTTCAATAGTTAAAAGTTGATGGAAGGCTACTTTTTTGAGATTATTAAATTTGGGTATGTTTTATCATTAATTTCCTATCTGGAAAGGATGCACCTACCTTTGGGGAATGATCACAAAGTTCAGGTGAGGCAAAAATTTTCTCACTTGATAATATGTAGTTATTTTCCTTGAAGGTATTATTGGGCACTTTCTTATAATGTCTTATTAGTACTTGTGGTTTGTTGAGTGATATTTAGAATGTATCTTCCATTTGAATATCTTTGTCTATTCATATATTTATTTGATTATGTGGTAAGTTTCTCTTAATCAATTGTCAATTTCAATATTTATAACTTAATGACACTTAAAAAGTCCACTAAAATTGTGTGAATAAAGATGAGTGTTATAAATCTATTCATTTAGATCAATTAAGCTTGGTTGATTTCATGTAAAACTAGGGTCAGTGTCCAATGGTAATATGCAGTGAGGTGTCAAAGATAATAATGCATAATTTTTTTTTTATGGAAGTTGTAGATTATTTATCCTAAGGATTGAATCTAATTTTTTGAATTGAAATCTATCCAATTACATGGAATGAAAACACTTTTATATATAGTTAAAATGTTGACTAAAGAACTAAACATAATTGCTTTGAAAACAAACACACTTTACTTATGAAGTAATTGTTTAGAAATGAACATACTTGCTATCAAAAGGGAAAACACACATTAATCTATTTGTTAAATTTAAATATTTTTTTAAAAGTATATACATACAAACAAATGTTATAATTCAACAAACTGCAAGTATGCTAAAATAGAAACATAATTACATATACAAAGACCATCAAGTTATATCTAATCAGACTTTTGATCATAAAGATATAAAAGATTAATTAACAATACTAAAATATAAAATACCATAAAATAATTATAGTTCCTCAGTTGAGTGGGCCCTTGCTCTTTGCTGAAGAAAAATGTAGATCACAATTAGTCTTTCAAGAACATTAGATCTTTATTAACTCAATAAAATGCTTAAAATATAGAAAATACTTCAATATCTCTACTTAATCTCAATGTTTCTCCCTATCTTGCTTATTGAATGCTTAGATTTCTAATCAACCAAGAGATGGTGGTTATATTTACCAATGTGGTTATAATGGATATACAAAATAGATATATTCTAACAAGGTTGCTAACTACATCTAATTTATTTGAAGAACAAAAAAGAAGATACAACCTCCTTCAATATTTCAAAATAAAATGGTGGAGGAGGTCCATAGGTGTGCATGTAGAGCTTATCACATCTTAATTTCTCTCTAAGTTAAATAACTTATTTAATCCATGGATTATTATAATTGATTAGTTGATTAGCTAATATTTGATTAAGCTTGATGACATATGTTGATTATGAGATAGTTATGTTTATTAATTTACATGATTAGATGATATGAGTTAAGTAATTTTATATTCTATATTTTGTAATCATTTTTTATTATTATACAACATTATTTTATGGATATATTGATGTTATGGGCTAACTACATTCACTGGCATGAGGTGGATGTAGGACATATTCTTCCCTCAGATCATGATGGAGGGAAAGTATCATCAGAGAGGGTGGTTAGATGGAGACATTGCGGGTTGACAAAGAGAAAATCCATAAAACCTTACACACACCACTTATTATATTATGTTTCATAATTATTTGATATGGATTAGCATATCATGTTTTGTGTAATTTTTTTAGATGATTATTAGTATGTTTTATGGTAAAATATTAATTGATTGAAAATGATTGCATTGATTATTTGAGTGATTTCACTATTTATTTGTGATATTATGTAGCTCATCTTATCTGGCTTAATGAGTGAATTTATTTGTGTTTACTTATATCATTGCTTTATTATGTTTGGTTGAATAGTAAAACATTAGGATGATTATGATGGATTCCATAATCGTTATTGAGCTATATGATTAATTAATGATAATAATTAAAGATTATTATTATGATAATTACATTTTAATGTCAAAATACAATAACATTATTTTAAAGAGATATAATTGTTTAACTATTTATTTTAAGTAGTTATATTCATAATATATAAAGTGATATATATATTAATGATAATAATTAAATTATTTTAGAAATCATTGTAATTATATAGTGGATAACATTCAATGTAAACTCTAGTCGTTTTATGCATGATTTCATTACCAAAGTTATATAATTTTAATTGTGTTAGTTGTTGCATGGGAAATATTTTAGTCCATGACTAGTTGATTAGTCATGCATGGAATATAGCATAAATATTATGAATGAGATGGTCAATGATGGTTTGTTTAAATATTAAGCATGTGGATTTGTTAAAGTATTATAATATGGTTAACTAGAGATTTTTTGAAAGAAGCATCGAGAATGATTAGTTTTATAATCAATAGTTGACTTCAATTAAGCAATGTTGAGAGAGAATTTTTAGGATTTACTATGTTTTACATGGAGATAAATTACAAGTTAATTAGTTATCTGTGCATGCAAAAATTTGAACAAGCTTATCGATCATTAATGATGGATTAGTGGAAGAATAGAAGATGGAAAATGAATAAAATAGGAGTGGGGGACATGAACAATGGACACATAAACCTCAGAGGATGGCTAGCATCATTTTGTAGAAGAGAAGAGAAAAAATATGAAAGAAGGAATTATTGTTTAGCTTTTCTTGGATATTCATATGTCAAATAGGTCAGTTATGTAATTTAATTATGAAAGTTATTTTGAATTGGGTTTCTTTGAATGTGTTGGGTTGCTAGTTTCTTTATTTAAATTATTAGAATTACTTGATTGTATGTGGAACCTTTTGGAAGGATTGGCCTCTAAAGAACCCCACATTAAAACTAGGATAATCTAGGATATGTGATAAAGACATAGAGTAGGCCCTAGATATGTGAGGCTTATAGATAGTTATGAAAAAATATATTCAATATTTAAGGATTATTTTGATGGGTATATAAGAATTTAGTTTGTGGTAGTTGATTTAAACCGGACTATTTTATATACATTTGGGTTTTATAAAAACATTAATTTGAAATAGTGAACCTATATGATCATTTAACTGATAAATTGAATCATAATATTGGGTTGAATAATGCATTCCCAAGGGTTATACACACACACACACACACAATTAAATACATCTAGCAGACTTCATCAAATGCTCATACATACATACATATAACAGTACTAAATGGTCAAACTCTCTCTCTCTGTGTGTGTGTGTGTGTGTGTGTGTGTGTGTGTGTGTGTGTGTGTGTGTGTGTGTGTGTGTGTGTGTGTAGACACAAGTATGTAGTTGATAGTTAGATTTATTAGTGATTACGTGATGCTTTATAAATTGGGCATAAGATATATTTTAGACCCTAAGCTAGTTTGTGAAAATGTACTATAGTACATAATTAGGATATTTATATGAAGACATTTTGAGTAATCTAGGTATGGGTAGATGAGAAATTAGATTGAAGGTTTACTTTTCTGTTTATAAAAGTATAAATTCCAATAAGATTTTTATGGCTAAGTTTAGTTATTTCATGAACCTCACTCATACAAGATGGACCATGTATTATTTTTATATACACTATGGACTAGGCATAATTGATATTCCACAATGGACTATGTATAATTTCTATTACGATGCATTGTGTATACATATTATTATGATGGATCGTGTGTAATTATTATCAAGATGGACTACATATATATAAAAGACTAGGTATATGGGTTCTTGCATGGTTTATTTCTTAACATTATAGTCATTCAAATTTGTGTTAAGTTTGTTTAGTTGGTCTAATATAATATATTTCCATAGATTCCTGAGTAGGTATTCATCTATGCATTTATCATTTATTGATTAAATTTGAATAGGGTAAATTCAGTTATGTTTAGTTATATTTGTACTTATACAATAGGCAAAGTATGAAAATTTGTTTGATTTGAAAGGATTTGTATATATTTTAAGATAAATAAGAACCAAGTTTGAATTATAGAAATTTTATGTATCTATTTATCAAAGGAAATGAAATTTATTTAATTTAATAAAAGGGTTATGGGGCCTTTGGTTATGAATTGACTATATACTTTGAGTATTGTTTACACTCTAAGGTGAAGGACATTGGATGTCACCTTAGTAATGTATTGTATAACGAAGTATGAGTAACTAAATTGTATGAATATATTAATATATAAATATATATATTATACATTCAATTGTGTTATAATTATTACAATAGTGATTAATGGATGTTTGATTATAATGATGTTTATAAAAAGCATTAGAATGTTTAAATATAATGAATTCATTGTATTTATAAGTTTAAATATAGAACATAAGTGTATGTAAGTAATAGATGTTGTTATATGCAGAATATGAACAATTAATTAGCTAGGATTATAATAGTATTTCATGGAGAAATAATATTATAAGTTGTTTAATGGATAAAGCAACTATTGGTCTAGATATTCATTATTCGAATGATGTATTATATTGAGGACTATTTTTGTATTCTATTTATTCTTTAGAATAAACTAGATGCTTGGATTTCATTCACTTCATTTTACGGATTAAATGAATATTTTTTAATATTTTTATATTTAGAGTATTTTTTATTATCTAAAATGAAATATTAAGAATGAATCTTTTAGTTTTTAATATTATTATTTATCTTATTGAATCTCACATTCATGACCCTAAGTAATTAGTGGATGGATTCCACTAGTTTAATTATCATCATCAATGCAAAATAATGATTAATTTAAAGAAGTGGTATCTATGAATTTGAGTGATTCTAGAGATCATTTATTATAGAAAATTTTAGTTAAAGTAATATTTGATAAACATTATCATTTCATATGTCGATATAGTTTTCATATTTGTGTGTTATCATATTAGAATAGATTTATTATGGTACATAATATGTATTAGATATGTTCAACACATAGGCTCTGGTTTGTTACTATGGATTTTCAAACCATAATTATCTACCCATCCATGAAGGGAGGCCCATCCCCATGTTTAGGAGATATTATAGGTGATCTATGGTCCATGGTTGGTGTGGGAAAATGCTCGGATGATGCTCTCCCTCTCAACTAGAGTACTATACTTGAGACTACACTTGAGATAACTTATTGATACTTGAGTTGTGGAGACTCTAATCAGAGGAGTTTTGTATCATGTTTTATCATTTGAGATATTTTATGTATTACTAAAAATGTTATATTTATGCATTTGGCTTCCTATAGTAGAGGCTATAATATTGTAGTAGCTATGGTTTAAATTGTACTATATCATTTGTGTTAATATGTAGTCATTATGGTTATTCAGTATTTTTCTTGATTTTTATAGTTTTTCATGGTGATCCTTAGCTAAGTGGATTAGCTATAATGTTGAGAACTAATGAAATTAATTTAGTTAAAGATCACTAGTTAATATTTTTTGTGGTGAAATATTTATAAAGAATACGTGTTTTTTATTTTAAAAAGAATTTTTAAATTTTTTTGGTAAAACCTAGTGGGGTTGTTACATTATGGTATCAGATCCAAGGCTCAAACACTATGAATTAATTTTCCCTCTAACCCAAAACTTATTATCATGATATAATAATAACAATATTTCTCATTAGAACAAAAGGTGAGGGTATTTAAAAAATTAAACCTTTTGTAGATCCAAATTAGTTTGTAGTTGAGCAAGCTTTGAAGTTAGACCAAATACTCATATCCATGCAAGATACTAGGGACCAAATCATGACCATAGAATATGAAGTGCATAACCATAAAGAGGAAAACTCTAAGGAATAACTTGAAGCACATATTAATGATTAGGAACATCTTCAAGAGTAGAGGTATGAGAAAGTGCCGAAGGATGTGAGAGCTCAAGTAGCTATAGAGTTAACACTTGACATGAAAAAGAAGAATCCACCTAAGTTTGATCGAACTATGTTAGGGGATGGAGATAAATCCTTTCTAATAAAAATGGAGTAGTATTTTGAGATTTGAAATTATTCTAAAGTCATGAAAGCGGTCTGGGGAGCTTATCAATTTGCTAAAGCAGTGACTTGGTGGGAAAATAGGAAGCTCAAAATGAACCTCGATTCGACCACCACCACTTGAGAATAGTTTTTGACATTAGTTAGGTCATGATTTCTCTCACAACTATACTTCAACCAAAAGCTTATGGATTTCCATAATCTTATAAAAGGGGATTTGTTAGTGAATGAATATTAAGAGTAATTCACCAAGATTATCAAGTAAATGAGAGGTTTATAATTAGGAAATTAATCATGGGATTAAAACCCCAAATAGGTGGTGAAGTATATGTGCATGTTCCATATACCATGGATCAGGTGTTTGAGATGGCAATTAAGCAAAAACAAAAACTAAAATCTCTTGCCCAAGTTAGAGATAAGTACAAAAAGAAATTTGAAAGTTTTAAGCCAAATTTCAAAAAGAAGAATTGGAAGCAAAGGAGTAAATATTACAAAGTTAAGTTCAAGAAATAGAAAACCAATTTTAATAGTGGTTCAAGAAATAGGAAGCGTGATAATGGTTTCAAGGGAAACCACTAAACTAAGAAGAAAGGACCAGTTGAAGGTTGCTTCATTTGTTGAGGTAACCAATTTTCTTGAGAATGTCCTCATGACAAATTAAATAAAAAGGTTTTAAATTCTTATCAAGGTAACATTGAATAGTGAATTCATGTAGCTACTAACAATCAATAGGTTGAGTATCAATATTTGCCCATAAAATTACTAATTATTATATTTGATCATCCAGTTTATATTTTAATTTATACAGAAGCTACATAATGTTTCATTTCTCCTAGAGTGCTTATTAAATTACCTAAAAGGGCTATAATAATGTAAAATTCATGGTTGGTACACTAGATCAGTCAAAGGTCAAAAATGATAAGTGTTTAGTTGAATCAGAGATTATATTGCCTGAGTTTACTACAATAGTAGATCTCTATGAAACACATTGGTATCATATGATTTGATCATAGGAGTCAATTAGATTGTGAATAATAAATCCAAGGTTAAGTGTTTTTGAATAAGGTTGAGTGTCAAGATGATCTTGGAAATCAGGCATAACTTTTGGGTAAGAAAATGGAGTTAAAATTGAGTCATATTTTTGCCATTTAACTTAGGAAATATCAAAGGAAGGGATGCTAAGAATTTATCATTAATATAAATGAGATGTAAGAATCCAAGGAACCATATATCAAATATTATCTATTTCTAAGAAACTTCCATGATGTGTTTTCAAAAGAGTTACCAGGATTGCCACCTAAGTGTGAGTTTGATTTCTCAATTTATATCATACTTGGATCAGGACTATAGTCTAAGGCACCCTATAAAATGACAACCACTAAATTAGTTAAGTTAAAGGCATAACATTAAGATTTATTATTTAAAGTTTTGATTTGACCAAGTGTGTCACCATGGGGTGCTCTAGTTATCTTCATCGAGAATAAAGATGACACTTTTTGCCTATGCATAGACTATAAGATGTTGAATAAAATAATGGTCAATAATAGATATCCATTACCATGCATTAATGATCTCTTTTATCAAATTTGAGGAGATACATTATTTTCTAAGATTGATCTTAGAGAAAGGTATCACTAGTTGAGGATCCATGAAGAGGATATCTCAAAAATAGCTTTCAAGACTAGGTATGGGCACTATGAATTCATAGTGTTACCATTTGGATTGATGAATGATCTAGTGGCATTCATGAATCTTATGAATAGTGTATTCAAATATTAGCTAGATCACTTTGTGTTGGTATTTATTGATGACATCCTCATATATTCCAAGGATGAGGAAGAACACTTATAACATATAGAATTGGTTTTGTAATGTTTGTATAAGCATAAACTATATGACAAGTTATTTAAATATGTAGTTTTATAAAATAAAGTGTAGTATATAGGAGATATTATCTTAATAGATGTTATTTTAGTATATCTATCAAAGATAAGAGTTATCATGGAGTGGGTAACACCCAATAATGTGCATGAGCTAAGAAGTTTCATGGGATTAGTGGGTTAGTACAGGAAATTCATTCTAAATTTTTCATAGATAGCTAATCTGATTACCTCTCTTCAATGAAAGAATTAGAGTTTCATCTGGTTAAATAAGTGTGAGGTAGAATTGTAGGAATTGAAAAGGAGTATTGCTTTAGCACTAGTGCTAAGAGTTCCTGATCCTAATGGTTAATTCTCAATGGTCACACATACATCTGGGGATGGACGTGGAGGAGTTATTATGCAGGATGGTTCATTGGTAGCCTATTAATCTAGAAACTAAATCATTATGAGGTGAATTATGTTTGTCATGACCTAGAACTTTTGGTGATTGTGCATGCTTTACAATTTTGGAGACATTATCTATTAGGAAAACTATTTTAGCTCAAGACTAATAACTTGGGACTCAAGTACATCTTCACCTAACCAAATCTAAATGATCAATAAAGGTGATGGTTAGAGTTCTTATGTGACTGATTTTGATATTAAATATATCAAAGGCAAGGAGAATAGAGTAGCTAATGTTTTAAGTCATAGAAGGTACACAGTAGTTATGGCTCCTATTAGTATTAATTTGAGAGATCAAATGATCAAATTATTTCTAGGAGATGAATTTTAAAATTAGGTTAGGAAAGTATTGTCTGAGAATGCATAAAATCCTAGGTATAAAGGATTCAAAATAGAGAGTTATGGTATTTTGTGGTATAATGATAGGATGTATGTTTCAGATAAGGAGAATCTGAGGATAACAATGCTAAAATAATTGCATAATGCTCCATATTCAAGATATCTAGGTGTAACCAAGCTCATGGTTGAGCTAAGACCACTCTATTTTTGGATAGGAATCAAGAGAGATGTAGTGGATTTTAATTCTTATTGTCTAGAATGTTAGCGTGTGAAAGATAAACATGTGCATCCAATAGGATTATTTTATTTGCATGACATATAATAATGGAAGTGAAAGGTTATCAATATGGATTTTGTCTAAGGGTTATTATTATCATGCAACATACATGACATGATCTTGGTAGTAGTTTACAAACTAACCAAGGTAACTCAATTTATACTAAGAAATTTAATTGATGATTTACCTACTCTTACAAATAGATTAATAAAGGAAGTGTATTGGTTGTATTATTTTCTAGAGAATATCATATCAGATCATGATCTGAAGATGACTTCTAGATTTTGGTTGACTCTGAATTTAGCTTTGGGTACACAATTGAACCTCATCATTGCATATCACACACAAATTGATAGACAAATAGAGAGAGTTAATCAAATTATAGAGTATCTCCATCATATGTATTGCATGGATCAACAATACAAGTAAGAAGAGTATTTTCCATTGGTTGAGTTTGATTAGAAAACTCATACCAATTAACATTGAATATGGATCTATTTGAGGTGTTATAAGCAAGATGTGTAGCACACCAACTAGTTGGGATAGGTTGGAAGGTAGGGTAGTTTTTGGAAATGAGATGCTTTCAGAAATAGAAGAAGAAGTCATGAAAATTAAGTAGAGGTTATCCAAGGCCAATGACAGACAAAAAATTTATGCTAATCTGAAAAGAATAGATAGGTAGTTTTATGGAGGTGATAAAGTGTTTATGCAGGTTAAGCCTCATAAAAGCTTGATTATATTTAGGAAATCAATAAAAGATTTACCTAGCTATGTGGGACCCTTTGAGGTCATAGAATTGGTCAAACCTAGAGTGTATATGATTGTATTTCCACTAGTTATAGCTCTCTTGCATAATTTCTTCTATGTATCTTATCTTAAAAATTATATTACTGATCCTTTACATGTGTTGTATTGGAATGCTTTGCAGGTTCTAGATCTCAATATGGTCATGGTATAACCAATTAGAGTAATTGACACTTTCAAACTTCATTTACATAATAGGTAAGTGTCATAGTGCAAGATCTTATGGGACCAATAATTAAATGATAGTACCACTTGTGAGGACTATGATGGGTTTTATAGGCTATTTATACATTTGTTTGCTTGATTTTTTACTGCTTATTATATTATTTTCTATTGAAAAATGTTTCAAATTCATAACTTATGTTTGAATAAATGTCATCAAGATGATGACCAAATTTAGGGGGAAGGATGTCACATCCCGATTTCTCTTTAATCTAAATAAATTGTTTAATTCATGGATTATTGTAATTGATTAGTTGATTAACTAATATTTGATTAAACTTGATGAGATATTCTAATTATGGGATAGTTGTGTTATTTAATTTACATGATTGTATGCTATGAGTTAGTGGTACTTTCACATTTTTTACTTTACAATCATGTTTGATTATTATGCAACATTATTTTATGGATATAATGATGTTATGGGATAACTACATTCATTAGCATGAGGTGGATGTAAGAGATATTTTTACCTCAAATCATGATGGAGGGAGAGTATCATTGGAGAGGGTGGTTATATAGAGACATTGGGGGTCCATAGAGAGCGAATCCAAAAACCCTTACACACACCACTTAATAAATATTATGTTTTGTAATTATTTGATATGGATTAACATAAATTTTTTTGTGTACTTTTATTCAGATGATTATTATTATGTTTTTTGGTAAAATTTTGATTGATTGAAAATGATCATGTTGATTGTTTGAGTGATTTCACTATGTATTTGTGATATTAAGTAGCTCATCTTGTTTGGCTTAATGAGTGCATTTGTTTGTGTTTACTTATATCATGGCTTGATTATGCTTGGTTGTGTAGTAAAACATTAGGGTGATTGTGACAAATTCCATAATCAGTATTGAGATATAAGATTATATAATAATAATTAAAAATTACTATTACGATAATCACATTTTAATGTCAAAAGATAATAACATTATCTTAAAGAGATTATAATTTTTTTACTATTTTTTAAAGTAGTTATATTCATAATATATAAATGGATATATATTAATGTTAATAATTTAATTATTTTATTAGTCATTATTATTATATAGTGGATAGCATTCAACGTAACTCTAGTCTTTTTATGCTTGATTACATTGATAAAGTTTATATAATTTTAATTGGGTTAATTTTTGCATGGGAAATACTTTAGTCCATGACTATTTGATTAGCCATGCATGGCATATAGCTTAAATATTATGAATGACATGGTTGAGTATGGTTTGTTTAAATCATAAGCATGTAGATTTGTTAAAGTATTATAATATGGCTAATTAGGTATTTTTGGAAAGAAGCATCAAGAATGATTAGTTTGCTAATTAATAATTGACTTCAGTAAAAAAAATTGGGAAAGAATTTTGGTGATTTAGTGTCTTTTGCATGGAGATGAAATACTAGTTTAATATCTATGCATGCAAAAATTGGAACAAGATTATCGGCCATTAATGATGGAGTAGTGGAAGAATAGAAGATGGAAAAAATGAATAAAATAGGAGTGGGGGATGTGAACATGGGACACATACAACTCAGAGGATGACTCAAAACATTTTGGAGAAGATAACTGAATAAATATGAACAAGGAATTGTTGCTCAAATTTTCTTAGATATTCATATGTCAAATAGGTGAGTTATGTAATTCAATTCTGAATGTTATATTGAACTGGGTTTTTATGAATGTGATGGGTTGCTAGTTTATTTATTAAAATCATCATAATTATTAGATTGTATGTGGATCCCTGTAGAAGGCTCAGCCTCCATAGAATCCCACATTCAAACTAGGGTAACTTAGGAGATAGGATAGAGATGTAGAGTTGCCAAAGATATGTTGGGTTTATAAATAGCTGTATTATACTAATCTCTAAACTAGTAAGAAAATATTTGTTTAATATTTAAAGATTATTATGGTGGGTATATAAGAATTTAGATGATATTAGTTCATTTGAATAAGACTAATTTATTTTAATTTGGGACTTATGAAAATATTAATTTGAAACAATGAACCTATATGGTCATTCAACTAATAAATTAAATCAGACTAATGAGGTTAAATTACAGGTTCCCAAGTGTTATATACATATATACATATTTTAATGAGTGTATATATAATTAGAAATTAGTTATATATAAAGGTATAATCACACACACACACACACACACACACAATTGAATACAACTAACATACCTCATAAAATGCTCATATATGTATGTATGTATATGTATATGTATATATATATGGGTGTGTATGTCTGTACACACACACACACAACACACACACACACACACACACACACACACACAGAGAGAGAGAGAGAGAGAGAGAGAGAGAGAGAGAGAGAGAGAGAGAGAGAGAGAGAGAGAGAGAGAGAGAGAGAGAGAGAGAGAGAGAGAGAGAGGAGAGAGAGAGAGAGAGAGAGAGAGAGAGAGAGTAGAGAGAGAGAGAGAGGAGAGAGAGAGAGAGAGAGAGAGAGAGAGTTGATAGTCAGATTTATTAGTGACTACATGATGTTGAATGAATTGGGCATAAGATATGTTTTAGACCAAAATCTAGTTTATGAAAATGGATTCTATTGCAAAATTAGGATATTTATATGAAGATATTTTGAGTAACCTAAGTATGGGTAGATAAGAAATTAGATTTAACATTTACTTTTTTGTTTATAAAATCATTATCACTAGTAAGATTTTTATGGCTAAGTTTATTTATTTCATGAACCTCACTCATACACGATGGACTATGTATAATTATTATATACACTATAGATTAGGTATAATTGGTATTACATGATGCAATGTGTAATTATTATGATGATGTATTGTGTATAAATTTTATTACGGTGGATTATGTATAATTTTTATTAAGATGGACTGTTTATAATTTTTAATAAAATGGAATGTATATATATTGGGGACTAGGTATACGATTTCTTGCATGGTTCATTGCATAACATTATAGTTATTCAAATTTGTGTTAGGCTTGTTTAGTTGGCCAAATATGAGATATTTACATAGATTCTTGAGTATATATTTAACTGTGTGTTTATCATTTCTTGATAAAACATAAATAGGGTATAAGTGGTTGTGTTTAGTTATATTTTCACTTATATAGTAGGAAAAGCATGAAAGATTTTTTGATTTGAAATGATTTATATATATTTTAAGATTATAAATAAGAAGTGAGTTTGAATTATAGAAATTATATGTATCTATTTATCAAAGGAAATGGAATTTAGTTAGTTTAATAAAAATGTTATGGGTTGTTTGGTTATGAATTGATCATATACTTTGAGTACATAGTACACTCTAAGGTGATGAACAATGGATGTCACCTTTGTAATGTACTATATAAAAAAGTATGAGTAATGAAATTGTATATATATATATATATATATAGTTGTGTTATAATTATTATAAGAATGACTAATGGATGTTTTATTAAATTGGTGTTTATAAAATGGCATTAGAATGTTTAAATATAAAACATTCCTTTTATTTATCAGATTAAATATATAACATTAGTATATGTATGGAGTGGCCATTTTATATGTGGAATATGAAAAATTTATTAGCCAAAGTTATAATATTATTTTGTGGAAAAATAATATTATAAGTTTCTTAATGGATTAATAAATTGTCAATCTAAATATTCATTACCTAGATGGTGTGTTATATTGAGGACAATTTTTTTTATTTTAATTATTATTTATAATAAACTAGATGCTTGAATTTAATTCACTTCATTTAATGGATTAAATTACTATTTATATATTTAACGTATTTATGATTAATTAAAATGAAATAATTAATCTTTTAGTTTTTAATATTATTATTTATTTTATCAAATTTCAAATTCATGACCCTAATTAAGCAGTGGATGGATTCCACTGGCTTAATTAGTGTCATTAATGTAAGATAAGGAGTAATTTGATCAAGTGGTGTGTATGAATTTGACTAATCCTAGAGATCATTTATTATTGAAAAATTTGGCCAAAGTAATGTTTGATAAACATTATCATTTCATATGTTGATATAGTTTTCATATTAGTGTGATATCATATTAAAATGGATTTCTTTATGGTACATAGTATGTATTAGATATATTCAACACGAGTTCTTGTTTAATACTCTAGATTTCTATGTTATCAGTATCTACTCATCTATGAAGGGAAGGCCATCTTATTTGGGAGATAGCGTGGGGGTTCTATGATCCATGGTTGGTGTGGAAAAGCACTCAGATGATGTTCTCCCTTCCAACTGGAGTACTATACTTGAGATTGAACTTGAGATTACATATTGATACTTGAGTCATGGAGACTCTACTCAAAGGAGATTTGTATCATGTTTTATCATTTGATATATTTTATGCATTGATGAAACTATTATATTTATGCATTTTACTTCCTACATTAGAGGCTATACTGTTATATCAGCTATGGTTGAACTTGAACTATATCATTTATGTTGAAATGTAGTAATTATGGTTATTTAACATTTTTCATTATTATTGATTACTATATCTATTCATGGTGATCCTTAGCTAAGTGGATTAGTTATAACCTTGAGAGTTAACTAAATTAATTAAGTTAGTTAAAGATTAGTAGTTAAGATTTCTCACGGTGAAATTTTTATGTAGAATACGATTTATTTAATTTTTAAAAAAATTATTACATTATTTCGATAAAACACAGTGGGGTTGTTACATTATTTTTTTATCTTTTGATAATTACAATCTCTTCAGTTGAAATCATGTATGATATGTAACCAATTTATACAATATTCATAATGATTCATTTACAAAACATTACTATAAATAATATGTCTATAAAAGGAATACTATATTGTGTAAATGAACTTAAAATGACTTAGAAGGTTCTAGATTATGCATGTATGATATATCCACTAGTAGACCAATGTTAAAATGTCCTTCCAATAGCTTTGTGTCTGGCCAGAGTGACTTTGGATCTAGACTAACACACTCTAGAGCTAGGCTGATGGACTTTAGAGCTAGATAGGTAAACTCCAAAGCCAAAATGATAGTCTTCATAGCCAAATTGATAGGCTTTAGAGAAAGACTGATAGAATCTAGAACTAAATTGATGGACTCTAGAACTATACTGATAGACTTATGAGTTTATATGAGCTACTCCATATTATTCCTCAATTATCTTTAAATGATTTTCTTATCCACCAAAATCATAGTATTCAATCATGTCATGTCTATGTAACCTATACATATAAAACTAATGGATTTTCCATATAAACGGTTAGAACATAGTGGTAAAACAAGTGATATTTACTCACACATACTAACCAAGGTAAACATATTCATTCTTTACTTTACATTAGAAATAAGTTAAAAATGCACATTTAAATACATTAAGAGGAGGACTAATAGGGGATACATAGACTCATTACTTGGATACACCAATCCATTGTATGAACTCATCATTCCCCTACACTTTACTTCTTCTAAGTCCTCTTGTAACCTACTATCTTCCCTACCCATGTTCAAGTACTTTCCTTTCTAAATTATGGATGAGGTTATAAACATCATAGTATGTGTCTCAATTATTCTCAAGTGGATCAAGAAACCCTTTATGACTCTGGACTTATGTTATCCATTTTTCAAATTAATAAATGGGCTGATGTGAAACATTATACCATAGAGACACATGGCTAAGGATTAATGGAGGTATTAATCTTATGTGTATCCAATCCTAACCATACACTTGACTAAATTGTTGAATTATCTCAATAACAACCTTATCTCTCTTGAAACTCCATCTAATATTGGTTGGTGAAATCACCTCTCTTCTTTTCAATAGGATATTCAAGGTGTATCATCTCTTATCAAAAGAAATCAATGTTTTCTAAAAATGATACTACACAAATTATACAAAATATGTGATACTTTGATACAAAATGTGGGTTAATTTTCCTTGAATGTTGGTTGGTCAATATGGTTTCTAAAGGTTTTTAAATTACATAATTTATTGCTTCTCATTAGGAAAATGAAGTCTCATAAGAAATTCCCATAATTTTTTCCTTCTCAAAATATTCATCAGTTATCTTATCCCATGCTATTTGGTTTTATAGATTGTAGGTGTAGGTTCTAAGCTAATATTCTCCTAAAAATAGATTAATCAAGAAAGAAGACATATGACCCAAGATAAAACCACATAGATAAAATTCATAAATTTTTTTTTTTTGATCTAAGGTATTAGTCAAATAAACTTTCATCAATTAGTTTTCATCCTCTAAGTCATGAATTAGTCCACAAGAAATTATTAGCAATTTCCATCTAAGGAATTGTTCATAAAAAAAAAAGACTATAAGATGAGGCATGCCTATTACAGGATAGTTTTATTTCTCCTATCTCAAAAGTTACTTACAGGAGAGATTATACTTTTCTTTTCTATCATCTTGTTTCCTCAATAACTATCCTTAATTTCCTATTTTCTATCTTGAGCCATTTTAATTTTTAACAATTTTCATCCCAAGTGGTCATAATATTTCTTTAAATGACATAATATCACTATCTTTATGAAAATACTAAATGTTAGTTTATTCTAGTTCATTTTGAAATGATGAGATAGTGTCTTCCTTACCTTGTAGAATCATTTTGAGAAAAAAAATTTCTTCCTATTACTATATTATATTAGCTTCAGCCTTTAAGAGTATAAGGGATTATTGTACTTATAATTCCTCATCATGATTGGAAGAGTTAACATATGCTTTTCAATTGGGGCCTTCCCTTTATCAATTGGTGGTTCTGATGAATATGTTGGAGGAGATCTTGCTACAACTTCTACAAATACCCTTGCCACAATGGCTAGCTACTCAATTCCAATTGAGGGATATTATCTTATTTCTTCCTAATAAATAGAGTTAAAATTGAGGGAGAGTGTGCATGATAATGCCACTTCTTAATAACCATGTGTTCCTTATTATTTTCTATACTTAGCATTGAAAAGCATTTTAATATATCATGCTATGTGATTTTAGTAAACTTCATGTGGAATTTTAACTATTGTACCACAATATTTAAAATCATATTATCATGGAGGTCCTTATATTATAAAATGATTCAATAATCCTTAGATTATTATTCATGAGAAATCATGATATGTAGTAGTTTCATGATCATGTTATGCCAAACTTGATATATATTAGTTTATATGTTGTAATTCCTTTTATTTCAAAAGGTGATGTTTGGCATCAAGAAGGTTTTTAAATCCTTAAAATTTGTACATAACATAATTTCTTCATTAAGGTGATTCATGAAAATTCCATATAGCTCATTATATCTAATACAAACTATCCATAAGTTTTGCATTTTGGTTATATATTACATTGTATTTAATAGTTAGGGTGTTGTCTAAGTAGGAAATGAATGCAACTTGTCCATTGTTTGTGTACAATACATTGTTGATTATTTACCTTATTATTGTGTCTAAATTGGATGAAATGAGCATAGTGTAATATCCCCTTCAAACAGGAAATATAGCAACACCAAAAAACTCTGAACAAGATATAACTTATGTTGAATAAATTCAGAATGATCACAATAATATAGTCTCTAAATAACAAATTACGGATTGTATCACTTGTCCTTATAAACCATTACAATTGTAGTCCTTTCTTATGCATATAAATGTGAAATACAGACTTAAAAACCCTATCTTAGCAAAACTGGAAGAGAAAATCAGATTCTAGACGGTCTCGGCCTGCTGTGTCAAACACACAGTCGCCGGCGTCGGTCGATAAACTGCCGACGTCGGTCACTCCGGGTCGACTTTCTGCCGACGTCAGTCTTCAGTCGACCGATGTCGGTCACTGGAAACCCTCTATCTGCTGAGGTCGGTTCCTGAGCTGACCTGTACGGACCTGTACGGACTCTGTACGGCCGCCAATTAAGCACGACTTCCCTATTTCACCCCTGATCTGGAAATATACTTCTCTAGCACAGAAGATATCTAGCTGTATAATTTATTGAATCAAATAAGAATAAAGAAATACCTGGAATATCTGTAATAACTTCTGTGTGAAGTTATCTCCCAAACCTGAAATTCTGTGATAACTTCTGGATGAAGCTATCTCACACTTTGGCAATAGATCAGCTGATATTCCACAGCCTCTTAATTGCACACACTGAAGAGGGAACGTTCTCCAATGCAAATGGAATCCTTGAACCCTAGGCTCAGTCTTCACAGAAGAAATTCTCCAAAATCAATATCAATAATCAATACATACATAATGAACAATGGCCTCCATGAGAAACCCTTATACCCTCAAAAAGATATGCTTTCCCTAATTAGGGTTTCTTAAATTAGAATTAGGGTTTCTAATTAAAAATAGGCTAAATAATTAATATTTGATTAAATCAATCAAATATTAATATCTCCCTTAATACATGTTAGATCGATGAACCGATCAAAGCTAGTGAATCAAGGAGTGATTCCGCACATAACCATACCATAATAAAGGCACTCCGCTGCATATCAAATATCCCTAAAAAGTAGGAGCCCTGGCCAAATATGTCTGAAATAACCTGAATGAAAATCAAATGTAGAAATCCTGTGAATCGAAGTCAAGCCAAGCTCCATTATGACCCTCTATCCATCCTATTAGCCTACGAAGGTCGCATAATAGGCTAATCATGAACTCAGAACATGTCACCTAAAAAGGGGACATGACACATAGTTTTGTATACATAAGCACATCCTTATGGTAGGATAATTTTATGAAGATATAAAATAGTTTTGGTAACCTTTTTGGCTATAATTTTGAGGATTCTATGAATGAAATCCAAAGATCTGATGCTCCAAAGATACTATGAAGATGCTCTAAAAACTTGTATAGAATGCTTAAAATATGCCTAAGCATGCTTTGAAGATGTCCAGCTAGATCTTACTAACCAAGATAATGATTCTAAAGATATCTATTATATATAAATAAACTTTCCATATTTAGATATCTTATTTTAGACACTACTATTTATAGTAATGGCCTATATAAATCCATAGATATTTGTACTTCTACTTTGTAAAACTAGATAATTTTTTTTGGATCTATGTTAGTTATTTTCTATCTATAATTATTTGAGTTAGTTCCAATGCCTTCTTAGAAGTGTGGGATCTAATTCCTAGATCATCTATATTTTGAATAAAAATATTTGGTCATTTTGATCTTTACATTTTGTACTATACGAATAGATATTGATATATACTTAAATACTTATCCCCTTCTCATTATAGATAGTTAGAAGAGTTGGAAAATTGTTGAAGTTAGTTAATCAGAAATCATAAGAAGCTTTCTTATATACTTTCACATATTTTTATATGTTCCTTTGATAATGAAATAAATTTAGATATTCCTTTTCATTATTGAGTATATAAATTCATTTTCTAAGGAAGGATTAAGGGCCCACTTCTCTCCAAAGATAAGGACAAATAAATTTTCTTATTTTATAATTTAAAATTATTTCTTTAATCTAGCTTTAATTCATTTACTAAAAAGTGTAATTTACTTTTAAATGCCAAAGTGGTTTCTTTAAATGCAAGTGTGATTTCATTTTTAAAAGTAAGTGTGATTTCATTTTAAAAATAAAAGTGTGAATTATCTTTAATGCAAGTGTGTTTCCATTACATGCAATTTTTTTTTCAAATTTAATGCAAGTGAGTTTTCCTTATACAAGAGTGTGTCTTTAAATTAAATTAAAGTTTTTTAATTAATATCATATTTAAAATTTTTCAAAATACATTTAAGTGACAATAGATAACACTATTAGATTCTAAAATATCACATTGTCCTACCCAACTGGGCAAGTCGAGTGAGGACACCATGTGTCTTATGCTAGATGTTTAAGTTCTATATGTTGATGCTATAAATGTCATAGGAGATATTTAGTTATCAAAATTTTTAGATTTAATTTTATATAAAATAGAGTTAGAATATTATTTACTATTTTTAGAGTTTAGAAATCAAAGCAAAAGTAAAACCCACCAAATAATGAACTGTAAAACTCCAATATCCAATGGTCTCATTACATATAGCCTTGGACACTAGCCCTAATAGAAAACAAAACCAACCCATTAATTGGTTAAATGAGAGGTATATTGATAACCTATCATTTTTGGCACCATTGCTAGATAAACAATCATCAATAAGTGTTAGTGAGTTCCTACATTAGAGTTATATAGGGAAATTCAAAAATATTCATAAAACTCAAATATAATCTAGGAATCTTTAGACTTATGAACTACCAAAGAGATTATCAAGGATGGTTTATATTTAAGGGATCTCAAATAAAAAAAGAAGAAGAGAGGATCCAATCCTTTTTAGATAGATCAAGAAGCAAAACAAAGGCAATTGAAAGTGATTAACAAACTTTTTCTAATTCCTCTCTTGAATAAGGTTCATCTTCACAAATAGATCCTATAAGAAGAATTTTATTTAGGACATCTTCTCCTATAGGGAGAATTGATCCTAAAAATCCTATTTTTGTAATAGTTGGATTTGATCCACAAATTCTATAATAAGAATATCTAATCACCAATGATGACTCTCCTTCTAAGACAGATGATAGGTTTCACACCAAAGAAGATAATTTAGATTGGATCGATAACCAAAGTTTGAATAAAATATGGGAGATGAACATGCACATGTAGAAAATCTTGATCGACAACCCTTATAGGACATAACTTTTTCCTCTTTGATTATCTTGGGTCATGATGAGAAAACTTACATGAAAAATATCTCAACATCCATTTTACCTACTTTTAGAGTTAAATCCTCAGAGGATCTAGATAAGTTACTCTTTGAATTTTAGGTCCTCTACCAAACATATGACTATGTCACAGATAATCAAAAGTTGAAGTTTTTCCCATATACACTAAATAATATAGCCATGAGATGGTTCATGGGAATTGAGGGTAATTATATCACCACTTGGGATGAAATGGAAAAAAAATTTAATGACAAATATCAATATTATTAAGAGTCAAAGAATGGAAGGAATAATTTTTCAAGATCAAACAAAATGAACATGAAATCTTTTAAGATTACCTTGATAGGTTTATATTTACCCATAAAAGGACTGGTTACCAAATCACTGAGGAGGCTGTCAAAAAAATATTTCTTGAATTTTTAGATCATGATTCACATGATTATTTGAACCTAATATGAACGGATGACACTGACAAGTTAACCTTTCATCAAATTTTATCATTGTGTACTAATTACTCTAGGATAAGACCTAGAATAAAGAAATCAGAGTCAAGAAAATCACCTAAAGTTGGCCAATCAATGGAAGATTTTTCTAATTTCAAGATATAAATTCTAGTAAAATTAACATATACCTTAGATGGAATCAAATTAAAATACATTGCTACCAATGTTGAACAATTATCAATATATTATCCTAGATGCAAACTCAAACATGTAGTAAAAGATTGCCCCTTAGATAAAATAGAGGTATGTGGTATTTTTGACATAGACCATGACAATAATAATTGAAAACATATTTGTAATATAAGAAACTAAGTAAAGTAAGCAACACATATAGTTGATGAAGTGAACTTTATCCAGAAACAAGGAAACTAGTAGTCCTAGCCTCAAAATTAGTATGGTCCAAGATTTTCTCCCAATCCATGGATGACACCATGGGTTGGGTAAGTCATACTACCAATGTGGGTAATAACATAGCCAAAACCATGGGGAATTAAATAATGGATGACACATATGTGGGTAATGCCTCAAAATCAACCTTGGGCACAACAATAAAACCAATAACCACATTGATTACAATACTCACCATCTCAGTGGTCAAATCAACAATATCAATCACAAAGAAGGATTCCTCCATAGTAGGAATTGATGCCTTCAAAACATAAACCAAAACTAATTCAAAAATAGGTTAACCAACCATGATTACCTTTCCAACCAATGGAAAACCCAAAGAATAGGTAAAATACACCTGTCTATGAAGTTTCTCAAGAAAGTAATGTTACAAGTAGTTCAGTTGAATGTAATAATATTCAACTTAGATCAAGGAAGGTAGTATGGGATTAACCCATTACCATAACTACAATTCATAGTGATTAAAACACTCTTGATTAACTTATATTCCAATAACCAACTAAAGAAAATGTGGAAGCCAAAACCACACCAACCACAACTCTATATCCCCTACTATTTAATTTCCTTAGAAACTTATAAAAGATGAACATAGGGAAGATACTGAATTGATGCATGGATTAAATGAGGTGAAAATATAAATTTTAATTTTAATATCAATTAAATATATTCTTGAGTTGAATCAAATAATTAAATCATTGTTCATCAAAGAACTAGGAAGAAAGAAACAGTATCCCAAAATAATTCAGGTAATTAGCAAAATTATTGATTTATTAGTAGGAAACATAATTATTCCTAAATAGGGAGATCGTATCAGTATTATGATTACTATGATAATTAGAAAAAATTCAATTCCAAATATGATTTTAGATATAGGTGTTTCCATAAACATAATGGTTGTCAACACAATAGAGTCTTTATCTCTCATAGGGTTTTAACCTACCACTACATTCTTGTAAATGGCAAATCAATCCACTGTTACCTTTTCAAGAACCATAAAGAGTGTACCAATAACCATATAATATTTGGAACATAATATTTATTTCATGATCCTTCAATCTAAACTAAATATGTTGGGATATCCAATCATTCTTGGTAGACCTTGGTTAGCTATAGTTGCAGCACAAATTGACTATAGATCTAGAAACATGACCATTTCTAATAGAATTCATG
>JARHVA010007407.1:475000-485000 GCA_037957365.1 Torreya grandis
AGAAGATATTGTGCAAGATTTTTTTGAAAATTTATATGAGGACCATTCTATTATCAGAGGTAAACACATTCTGGTAGATCCCTCTATGAGTAGTGCACTCTCTAGAATTTCTAAGGAAGGTGTAGTTATCATAGATAAATTAAGCTTTGTTGATCTAATTCATATGTTAATTGAAGGAAATGAGTTCCACCCTAGATTGGATAAATCCTCATAAGGTGTGGCCAAGGGAATTATGAGAGACAACCTTTCAAATTCATGGAGATTTTTTGCATTTTGGGTTATGAAATATCTTACCTATGACAATCAATTTATAGTGGTCGATGGAGAAGCCATGTGACTTCTTATTCACTTGAGAAAAAAAGCTACTAGGGTAGAGTACTAGGTAAACCTTCCATAATTTATTCATCATGACCTAATTAATATTTTTTGAAAATTAAAAAGAGGTACTAGGTCTATCTAACACCATGGGTTGGTTACCCACATCTGTTTGCATCATTTTCTACAAAAATCTAAGGGTGAAATGGCCTAGTCCTCTTTTTTGCATAAAATTTCCTAAATTTTTGTCAAGAAAACACCATGCCATATTTTTCCTTCCCTCAAAATAGAACAAATTCAATAAGTACTATCTATGATGTCCTAAAATCTAAAGATGTTGTACTGAAGATCAAAATGGTGAATGGGGGTTTCCTTAGAAAACCCTAATCTTCTAATCAAGCTTTGATGAAGTCATCAACTCATTCTACAAGAGGAAAAAGAAAAATATGTATAGGCAACTAAGACTTTGGGAAGCTTAATCTCTCTCATAGATGTTACATATGCTAAATAGATAGATGAAGAAGAAATTATTGAATAGGAAATTATAATTAAAGAAGAAACCCCTATAGAAGAAATTGTCTCCAAAAGTAGAAAAACCTTTACCCTCTATAGATGATAAGGGTAAAGTGACATTGATATAATAATGTCCATCTTCCCCCTAGCCTACTCATGAAATGAAGGCATTATAGATTATCATGGCTCTATCCTGATATAAAAAAACAACTTGGTAGCAACAAGTTGAATTGCATTTTCTTAGTTCAACAGTGTAAGGTAAGAACCAAATTATTTCCAATATAAAAAGATGTGAAGAATTTATCACTCATTCTAGGGCGCAATAGGTAGTTCTCATAGTAATTAATGTTGAGTAGGCTAGAGTAAACAATCTGATACTTTCCTAAAATCAAGAATTGAGCACTTTATAGAATTTTCTTATGATTAAGGATACCAAAATTATTGATTTTCAAAATTATATTACTGATGAAGGTACTTAGATTAATAATTTTAAATAGAATATTTATGATAGAAATGAATTGATTGTTAAACACACTGCTAGAATACAAGAGCTAACTACTCAGAATGCTAAGTTACAAGCCTCTCTACAAACCATGCAAAGGGAGAGAGGGAAATAAAAATCCAGACTAAAGGACCTACAAGAGATATTCCTTCCTTCCCCCTTCCACTCCATGAAATTATTTTAGTTTAGAATAGAACCCAACATAAATTCTAAGACTAAAGTGGAGTCTTATAAATAATTTTAAAAGGCTCAGACTTCCATCCAAAATATTTATGAAATTTATAAAAATATATTATCATGTAGACAACCTTCCTCTATCTATATTATTTTTCTTCATGATAAATTATACAAATGGTAGATGCAATTGATTTATCTTAGCTTTCCTCATTATTGAAGATGTACAAATGTTTACGGATGTCTTTCTTAAAAGTACCACATAAAGATAACATGAAATTTTTGAATTATATGTTTTTAACATGTTGTTAGGTTATTAGTCTATTTTTATATTAAATTTATTTGTAGGGGAAACACAATTGCATTTTTTTCCTATCTACTTTGGAAATCAGATGAAATGGCAACAAACCCACAATAAGTTTCTAGAATTACAAACCACCAAAGATCTATGTATGAGACCTCAATTTACAGAGGCCAAGAAAATTCTTACTACTTTTGAACCCATGTACTAAATGTACATGAAAAATAAATACCATGAATTATTGATAGCCAATATTATAGCTTTTAGAACTTTTATGAGCCAACATTTCACCACTTCCATCAATGTCAGCATAACTAGGTGGAAGACATTACCTATTTATTTAAAGTGCAAGGATGTCATGAGTCATACCACCATCAGGTGGAGTCTTAAGAGAACATGGGAAATTACACATATTATCAATCAAATCTTAGATGAAGGAGGATCAAACATATGGATTGAAATGAGTTTCAGGCCTTCAATAATTATTTATCCTCTATCTCCATGGAAGCGTTAGAATAATCATGTGGAAGTTGAATTTCAATCT
The DNA here is from genome assembly GCA_037957365.1 of Torreya grandis. NCBI lineage: Eukaryota > Viridiplantae > Streptophyta > Pinopsida > Cupressales > Taxaceae > Torreya > Torreya grandis. The sequence goes on from JARHVA010007407.1 coordinate 477,350, forward strand.
TAGTTGCACATATTAGTAATGGATTATGGATTCTTGCCTAGAGGTCATCATGACTGGGGCCACCATTTTTAGATTTATCTTCTCAGTTAATGTCTAGTATCTAGAATTTTGGATTGAACACTACTTATCCCACTTGTTTTCAAGAGGACTTACAAAAGCTAATTTTTGGGGAAGAAATGATGAGAATTATATATAACTTATTATATCTAATATAAACTATCAATAAGTGTTTCCTTTTGGTTATACACTATATTACATTTAATAGTTAAGGTCTTATTTAAGTAGAAAATGAATGCAATTTGTCCTTTGTTTGTATATGATACATTGTTAATTCTTTACCTTGTTATTATGTCTAACTTGGAAGAAATGAACACAATTTTGTGTACATAAATACATCCCTATGGTGGGATATTTTGAAAACATATCAAATAATTTTGGCAACTACTTTTGGCTGTAGTTTTAGGGATTCGGTGAATGAGATCTGAAGATGATCCAAAAATGCTCTAAAGATGCTCTGAAGGTACTCTGAAGACCTATATAGAATGATCCAAAGACACCTAAGCATGCTCTAAAGATGTCCAGATGGATCCTACTGTTCAAGATAGTGATTATAAAGATATCTATGTATATAAATAGAATTTTCATATTTAGATATCTTATTTTAGACATTATTATTTATAATAATAACCTAGAATGATCTAGATATATTTGTACATCTATTTTTTAAAACTGGATAAATATCTTTAGATCTATGTTAGTTATTTTATGTTTATTATTAGTTGAGTCAATTCTAGTGACTTTTTAGAAGCATGGGATCTGATTCCTAGATTATTTATATTTTGAATAAGAAGATTTGGTCATTTTGATTTCCAGATTTTATACTCTATGAATAGATGTTAAGATGTGCTTAAATACATATCTCCTTCGCATTCTAGATAGTTAAAAGAGTTTAAATTTTTTTTAAGTTAATGAAAAATTAGAAGAAGCATTCTAGTATAATTTCAAATATCTATATATTTTCCTTTGATAATGAAATAAAGTTAAATAATTCTTTTCATTATCAAGTAAAGTAGTTTCTATTTTATGAAAAGAGCAAGGGCCCACTTCTATCCAAATATCGGGATAAATTAGTACTCTTAGTTTATAGTTTAGAAGTATTTATTTAATTTAGGTATAATTAATTTACTACAAAGTGAAATTTAGTTTTAAATGCAATAGTGATTTCTTTAAACACAAGTGTGATTTACTTTTAGAAATTGACTATGATTTACTTTTCAAAAACAAATTGTGAATTTCCTTTAATGAAAGTATGTTTCTATTACATGCAAAGGTTGTTTAAAATTTAATGCAAGTGAGTTTTCTTTATGTAAGAGTGTGTCTTTCAATTAAAGTAAAGTTTGTTAATTCATCTTATATTCAAAATTTGTTAGAAGCTATTTAACTGACAATAGACAACATTCCCAAATTCTAAAATATCACACTATCCTACCTAGTCAGGTAAGTCGAGTGAGGACATCATATGTTTTATGATAGATGTTTATGTTTTGGATGTTGTTGGTGTGAATTCCATAGGAGATCTTTAGTTAGTAAACCTTTTAGATTTAATTTTATACAAAATAGAGTTAGAATCTTATTTATTATTTTTAATATTTAAAAATCACAACAAAAGTAAAACCCCCCAAACAATGAACTATAAAACTCCAATATCCAATAGTCTTATTGTATATAACCTTGGACAATAGTCCTAATAGAAAATGAAACTAATCCATTTATTCTGTAAAGTAGAGGTATAAATACAACCTATTAGTGACTATGTATTTTAATTCCCACTTAGCATTGAGGGTGAGTGTTAAAACCTTTAATGACTAAGTGGGATATTTTATACCCTTCGTATAGTTTGGTATAGTTAAATAATAGTGATTTAATATTTATTAACATGAGGTGAAAACCTCATGTAAATAAATAATAAAACATATTTTTTTATTTATTATCCATTATTTAAATGACTCTCGGGATGGATGGAACTATTGGTTACAATGGCCATCTCCCTTCATCCACATTATAAATAGTGTTTTATCCATATTGTACTATACACTGGGTGAATTATAAAACACTTGATTGAATATCAGTGATTGAATATCAGTGATTGAATTATATTTGTGTGTGGAAAATATATTATAGTGTTTTGTGAAGACTTTCTTTCTAGGAAGTGAGAATTTGAAGGATTTGTATTGGGGGAATAGTTTCTCAATTATATGAATATCATATTCATGATTTTTTTACCTCTCAAGGTTTTCTAACATTAATATTTGTGCCATGTGTACATTGATTTGTGTGATCTGATTATTCTATGCTTTGTTAATAATTTACATTATATATCTCTTGTGTATGTTCATTACATATGTGTTGATTCATGTTTTCTTTCAAGTGGTAAATTGTACATTATAATCAAATGAGGTGTGCATGCTTCCTATGTAAAAATAGGCATACTGATATATTGTAATCATTTTTACGGTCTCATACATATGGATCATATCACATATTTAACTAGAGGTGTCAATATAAGAATACAATTAATATATTAAATTGGAACACCTAAAGTGAAAGTATTAACAACTTTTAAAGGAATATCTTAGTTTTTAACTTAAGATGTTTAAAGATAATCTTGATGTTTAGCCTTAGATACAAGGACAAGTTTGAAAAACTTATCAATATGTTCTTGGATATTGATGAATTCCTTAAGGAATATTGGATAATTCTTTAACTTATTCAGGATATACACCATTAAGGTTGTAGGGATTAATTATATAAAATTCCTTAGGGTTATCTTGACTATCATGCTCAATTTCATTATATCAATTATCTTGTTCATCATAAAAATCTTATTTGACTTTTACATAAATTTAAATAGCTATGATGTTAAATTGAGAAAATATATCTATATTGTCTATTTTAAAAGAGACCAAAGCAATTTGAATATGCTCTATGTGGATTCCACTTAATATTTCACTACACCTTATAGGAATAAGGGTGATAATATAATTAGGTGTAATAAGAGGAAGTCATGCAAATTAGCTACAATAAAGATAGAATGGATGTAAATAGATAGGGCGTGTGTTATTTGTAGGATCTTAGATATACTTTATCCCAGTCATAAATAGTAAAAAAATGTCAAAGAGACATTTAATAAAGAGGATTATACCATTCCTTAGCCACACTATCCCTTCTCTAAGCTATGCTGAGATTAAATTATCTAGGCTAACCACTTATTGGTGCACTATAGAACCAAACATTTGAAAGGCTTCCTATGGGTTAAAATTAAAAACCCTATGAATGTATGATATAATTTTTAGGTATATGGGAAATTATGTATATAGTGTGGTATAATGTCTTGAGTATTAGACCAATGGCCTTCATACCACCATTAAAATAAAGTAATGATCCTTTTCCCAAAATTATAGCTCCTATTAGTTTTAAAACTACCAAAATATAGTTCTATAACCATAAGAAAAAGAAATAAAAATAATTGAAAATGAATAGAAAAAAATATTGTTCTACATCGAAATAATGAATTAATTCAAAAACCCATAGTTCAACGAGATATATTAAAGTAATGTTGAATAAAATCCTTGAATATGTGATCATATTTATCTTTAATGTATGGGAATCATGAACTTAGTTGAAATCCTAGGATAAAAATTGAAAAATAAATATTCAAGCAACAAAAAGTGGGTTTTGGTGCCACTACAACTGGAAGGAAAATGGAAAATAGTAAGAAAAACACTCTATACTCAAGAAAAGGAAAATATCAAGGGTTATAGAGGATCCTAAGATATTACAAGCTTATATAATCTTTATTCAACATGTTTTGATGGATTAGGGTCCCTTTGGACCATTATAACTATTAAATTTTTTTGGGATTATAAGTCTTGGAAGTTTATTAATTTCACAAGTACCCTTGAAGCGATCCTATGTAACATTGACCTTTTGGCCATTAATCAATGATCCAGGCTAGGAACTAACATACACCTACTACCAGTTCCCAGGTGTGTTCTTGGTGTAAGCCATTGGAGCATTAAATACATCTCTTTTGTACCCACTTTAATTTTGAATGATTGGGAAAAAGTTCAGTTGGAATTTTTTTTATAGATATAACATGTATTTTTATACCTATATAAGAGTAAATTTAAATATTCATTGACAATTTTAGTTATCATTGATTTTAAGATATAGGATCAATTCTTTGATAATTTGGATACAACTAAAGGAGTGAAAGAGGAACACACAAGAGGTGAAAAAATGTATCTAACCATTAGAACCATTTTTAGGAATCTGGTATTGTATATTCCTTACAAGTTTTTATAACAAGCTAAAGAAAAGTATGGAAAAATTGTTGGAGTAAGGCATGGCATTAAGGAATTTAGGAAGTGGACATGTATTGAAGGCATTAAAATTGTTTCTCTTTCTAATGACTATTTTTTGTTTTATTTTTATTGAAAATATGACTACACAAGAATCCTAAATCAATGACCATGGTTTATGGGAAGGTCAAATCTCATGCTCCAATCATGTAAATTGAATTAGTGTCACTTTAATTTCAAAACTAGTTAATTTACTATGTGGTTGGAACTCCCTAGCCTCCCTCCCACATTATAGGTAGACTGGACATTGAAGAAATAGAGGAAATTTTTAATTCACTTATGACCATTGACCCTATTACCTTCTCTTACAAAAGATTGATCTCATATATACTTTGTGTGCTAGCTAATATAGAATAGACTCTTCCTAAATCCATTCGATTTAGGTCCATTTTGGGATCCTAGAACCAAGAAATTATGTTTAATTTGGATAAAGAATTTTTCTCAAGTTTTAATAGATTTGATCATCTAAATAATTCATGCATAGAGGACCATGGAGTTCTAAATTGTGTTCTCTATCAAGAGAATGGTAATGTTCTTCATGTGTTCTGGATGTATGATGGGGAAGTTATAGATATTCCCCATAATTGTTTTTAGAAAGGTCAGGAGTCAAGATGAGTTGCAACACATCTTAAGTTTGAATAATATTTAGATCCTGTCATAGTTAACTTTGTTAATTGGTGATTTTGGATGTTGGTTCACCTTTTTTATTTTGGTTTGTTTAGTGTTCTTTAGTGTCCCATCTAAAAGCTTAGGACTAGGTACCAATTGTGCCTTCATGTTTTCCCTCACATTTTTAGTTTAGTGGAGGAATTATATTTGGATGGATCTTTCTCTTTTGTTTCTTTATAGATACTACATGCCTAGTTTTGGTTTCTTTCCTACTCCAGTTAGCTCTGTTGGTTCTTATTTAATCTATTTTTAAGAGAACTAGGCCTCCCTTTATTCATATTATAGATTCCACACCGGTCATATGTGGTTTTATATTAATCTAAATAAATGGATTCACCAATATGTTTTACCCTATATTTTTATTTATTCAATAAGAATAAAACAATAACAGGTAACTTAGATTGTAATTTATGACATTTACGCATAAATCTGAATATAAAGGTTGAATTTATTGAAATTGATTGCTAAGTGGCATATGTTAAATATATTACATATAACTAATAATGAGAAACATAGATCTTGTCTAGACAATTATACATTCCTATAAATATTTACAAATTATTCATAATAATGATTTTATAAAACAATACTATAAATACAATGCCTATAAAAGGCATGCTATATTTGGTAAATGTCATTAAAATGGATTATAAGGTTAATGATTAAAATTTCATGATATATTCATTAGTATATCAATGCCAAAATGTCATTCCAATATCTTTGTGTCTAGCTTGATGAATTTGGAGTAGACTGACACACTCTAGAGCTAGACTGATGGACTCTATAGCTAAATCTGTAGACTCTAGGGTTAGACTATTGGACTATGAATATATACTAGTAGAGTTTGGAGCTATACTGGTAGACTCTAGATCCAAATTGATAGGCTTTGGATTCCTACTGATAGACTTAAGATTTGGCCTGAATTACTCCATAGTGTTTTTAAATGTCCTTCAAATGGTCTACTTGTCCACAAAAATCATAGTATGTCTACATAAATTTTACATACAAAATTTATGGATTTTACATATAAAAGATTAAAACATAGTGGTAAAACAAGCAATATCAACTCACACATACTATCTAGGTAAATGTTTTCATTTTCTACTTGAGATTAGAAACAAGTTACAAAATGCACATTCAAATACATTAAGAGAGAGATTAATAGGGGATACATAGAGTAATTAATTGGATATAACAAGCCCTTTTATGGACTGATCATTCCCCACACTTTACTTCTTGATCCTCTTATAAGATACTATCTTCCTTACTCATGCTCAAGCATTTTACTTTCCAAATTATGGATGAGGTCATAACAATTATAGTATGTGTTCTAATTGTTTTCAACTAGATCAAAAAACTCTTTATGACTCCAAACTAATGTTCTCCATTTTTAAATTGATCAATGGAATAATGTACCACATTTTGCCATGAAGACATAGGGCTAAGGATGAGTGGATGTTTGAATCTCATGCCTATCCATTTCTAACCATACACTTGACTAAATTGTTGAATTATCTTAAAAACATTCCTAACTCTTCTGAAACTCCATATAATATTGGTAGATGAAATCACCTGTCTTTGATTGAATGGGATATTCAAGTTGTCCCATATATTATCATAGCTAGTCAAATATTTTTTTAAATGATGCTGCACAATTTTTTTTTTTAAATTGATAATTTATTGTATAACTCAAGGATAATTTTATTTGAATGTTGGCTAGTAAATAAGGTTTTTGAATAACATAATTTAATCCTTTGCATTAGGAAATCAAACTCTCATACAAAGGCCCACAATTTTTTCCTACTCAAACTATTCATCAATTCTTATATCCCACCCCATTTAGTTTTATAAAGTGGAGGTGTGGTATCTAATATTATACTATCCTACAAATAGATTGATCAAGAAATAAGACATATGACCCAAGAGAAAACCCCAAATAAAATTCACACAACAATTTTTCTGATTTAGGGTACTATTTAGATAAACTTTTATAAACATTTCACCTACATGATTCATCTTCCAAGTCATGAGATAGTCCATAATAAATTATTATTAGTTACCATATAACAAATTTTTCATGAAGGAAAATTCTATAGGTTGAGATATGAATCATGTAGGTGAAATGTTTTTCTCCTATCTCACAAGCTACTTGGAGGGTATATTTTTTTTTTCTTCCTCAAGATATATCCTTAATTTCATGTTTTCCATCTTGAGCCATTTTAATTATTGAAAAGTTTCATCCCAAGTGATCATAATTTTATGTTAAGACAATTTTGTATAAACTACTTGGTCTACTTTTGTTTTTGGCCTATCCACTCTTTCTTTTAAGGACACAATCTCACTATCATTATGAAAACCTGAATCTTAATTTATTTTAAATCCTTTTGAAAAGATAATATCGTGTCTTATTTACCTTGTAGCTTCATTCTAAGGAAATAAAATTCTTCCTCTTGTTGTCCTATAGTTCTTTAGCCTTTGAAAATATGAGGGGTTGATATAATTCTAGTTCCTCATCATGATTAGAAGAGTGGAACTCTTCTTCTTCAATTGATGATTTCCCT
>JARHVA010007407.1:490000-572500 GCA_037957365.1 Torreya grandis
ATGGAAAGGATTTTATATGGTTCCTTAAGATATTGAATATTTTTGTTTCTTGCTCATCATTCAACCAACTATTTATACTCAACATTTTTCTTGGTTGAAAAACTATCTATTTGGTTTCAGGATAAATGGAATTGACTTACCTTTATTCACTCATTAGAGAGTTTAAAGGATAGAGATGTGGTAGGATCATAAGGAAGGTGGATATGTCTTTGAAAAATCCTCCCCTTTCAAAATTACCCAACTAAGGGGCATTAGAAGGCTATAAAAAACATGTCATGATTATCTTGTGCTCACATAAAAACTATTTAATGGAAGGGTATATGATCATACCTTTCATAAAGAATGGATTTTAAGCTCATTGGGTAACCTTTAAAAGATAGTATAGCATATTCCAAAGGTAGACAAACCTATTCTAGAGCTAGATTGATGGAATCTAAAGATATATTGGTAGAATCCAAAGCCATAATAACATACTTCAAAGCTAGACTCATAGACTCCAAACATAAAATGGCTGATTCTAGAGCCAGACTAGTGGACTGTAGAGCTAGTCTAGGCTCTTCAATACTTCTTTTCAATTCTTCCTTTATCTCATTGACATGATTTTTAACTACTACCATGGATACTGAGGATGGGATATTAGTATTTTATTCTAGTTCATCCACTCATATGTGATCTATAGACTCTAGATATAGCTTGATAGGTGGGTATAAATAAATTCATTTTGCTTTCACTCCACTTTAAATTTTCTATGTCTCCTAACCTATAGTATATAAGGTTTGTTATTATAACCAACCATGGTCTTCCTTAGATCAATGTATATCATAGTTATTTACTCTTGGGTTGGAGTATCACAAAATATACAATATATTCCCATGATTCCATAATCACAAAGATATCCTCTATGGTTCCTTCTAGTTTGGCAATGGACTGGGTTACCATCTACATGATTGTAGAAGTAACTTATACCACTATAAATGATAATGTTTTTAAGGTGTTTGTTATCATCATATTCTTGGTAGGTCCTAGGTCTACAAGTAAATTGGGTATTTATTTCTTTCCTATATTCATGGTGATGATTGAACTTCAAGGTTCCCCATATTTAGGTAGAATTAATTTTCCTACTAATAAATCAACAAGTTTACCATCCATCTATATAGTTGTAGGATATTACCTTTTATTCCTAGATTTTTTATACACAATCCTCTAATGAATCTATTTAGTTATAAAATGTCTCATATGGCTTGTATAAATGGTATTTCAATGTTCATTTTCTCAATTATTAGACTAGATCATATTCACTTATATATTCAGCCTCTTGGATCTATTCTTGAAAAAGAATGGTTGGAAAAATTATACTAGTTACTTGATGCCTTTCCTTTTTATCACTAGGTTTTTATATAATTATATCATCTAGAAGATATATTTTTTCATTTGAGACCTCAGTTATGGTAATTTAGGGGCTAGTCAATGTTTTACCTAATCTCAATTGGACATTTTAACAACCAGTGGCATTAACCCCTAAGGTTCCTTATTTCTTAATCCCATAGATAAGAGTTTTCTCTATATTTTTTTTATTTACTAATGGTTATGAAATAAATTAGGATTGATTTATTTATTTCTTATATTGAGTTTGATTGGTAGAGAGAGAGGCATCGACACTTGTTATTGTGGAAATCTCCTTTGTTGATAGAATTATTGTTGGGGTACCCATTGTTGGTTTGCCCATGGTTGGTGATATGAGTTGGGGTATACAACCTTGTTGGTGATGTTTAGGCATCCATAGTTGTGGTGTATACTCTTATTTTCCCCATTATGGATGTCCCCATGCTTTTGGAGGTGCCTTTATATCCCTGGCATCATCCATGGGTTAGAAGGAGCTCTTTGAACAAAATGGCTCTAGTTTTGATTATGGGAAAAATAATTTCCCTATCTTTGTATAAATATGAGATGTAATGTTTATTTGGAAGCCTCTTTAAATTTATTTTTGAGAGTAGGTAGAACAAATATTTTTTTGTATCATGATCATCTGTATCATAAATATCACACATATGTGTCTTATTAAGAGGGTAATCTCTGAGTGCATGATTCAACCTACATTTTGGACAATACATGGCTAGTGGTCCAGTAGTGACATTATATTTTAATTGCAACCCATCTAATGTTTCATTTTATTTTATTAAAATGAATAATTTGAGACTAAAAAAATCTTTGATGAGTTGTTCTGCATCATTGCTTTCCTTTCTTATTTTTAGTTTGTTGACACTAACCTTTGTTATTCAATAATTTTTACATAATTCAGCTATATCATTGAGATTAAGTTTGTTTGTATCATTTTCCCATTAGGTTAAAATATTATCTATAATCATCATCTATTCCTTTAAATAATTTTTTTTTCTTAATTCTTCCCCTAACTCATATCCACATCACCTATGTGGAAAAAGAAAGCATTTAGAATAATCTTCTAAATTCTCATCTTCCTTTTGTTTTATGCATAATAATTCTTATTTTCTATCCCTCACCCTATAGTAATCTTGATATTTTTCCAAGAATCCATTGTCCATCTCATCCCATGTGTGAATGAATTTTAGTTGTAAACCCATAAACCATATCATTTTTGCATCCTTGAGTGTAGATGGGAATAATTTCAGTTTATGATTATCATTTTTGTAGTCATAAGTCTAAAATTAGACCTTAAATTCAAATAGAAATTGATCATAGTGTTTTGTAGATAATCCTCTAAAATTAGGTAGTGTGGATCAAGATATATTATTCATTGCTACATTATCATCCTCATCTAGGACAATATGATAGGTAAATGTTCTAACTAGTCATTGAGATCTACCTCCTTCAATTCTATTTAATGGATTGTTTCCTAAATTATCTCCCATAGTTTCCCAAAAGATGTTATTAAGAGTTATCTTGGGAGGTGTTGAATCATCAAAGGTGGATATAAGGCTACTTATTTGAGATTCCAAACTCTGGGTATGTTTTATTCTTAATTTATTTTCTTAAAATGATGCACGTACCTTGGGGGAATGATCCTAAAGTCTAGTTGAGGCTAAAAAAGGTTCTTCCTCAATAGTCTCAAGTTCTTTTCCTAGAAGGTCTTCTAGGGTACTTTATTATCATATTTTATCAATAAATCTACTTTGTTGAGGGATATTTGGAAAGTATTTTCCCTTTGAATCTCTTTGTCTATTCATATATTTCTTTAATTATGAGGGAAGTTTTTATTAATCAATTGTCAGTTTCTAGATTTAGAACCTACTTTCAGCTAGATAATCCATAGAAATGGTGCCAAAAAATATTAGTGTTGTCAATATATTTATTTAGATCAAATCATCTTAGTTGATATTATATCAGACAAAGTCTGGTGTCTAATGGAAGTATGTAGTAAGGTGTCAAAAATAATAGCTAACAATTGTCTTATTTGTGAGAGTTATAGATTATTTATCATAAGGATCTAATATAATTTTCTGAATATCTATTTAATTAATTTGGATGAAAACACTATGATACATAATTCAAATGTTGATTAAAAAATTAAACACACTTGATTTGAAAATAAACACAATTTAATTATGAAAGAACTGTTTAGAAATGAAACACACTTATTGGTAAAGGGGAAAACACACATTAAACTATGTGTTAAATTGAAATATTTTTTTTGGAAGTAGATGCTTAGAAAAAAAATTTACAATTTAAAAGACTAAAAGTATCTTAAAATAAAAACAAACACACACATGTAGATAAAGACCTATAGGTTATGTCTAATCACACTTTTGATCACAAAAATAAAAAAAAATAATTAACAATACTAAAATATCAAATAAAATAAAATAATTTTAGTTCCTCAATCGAGTGGGCCCTTGCTATTTATTGTAACAAAATGTAAATCAAACATAGTTTGTAGTAACATCAAATATTCATTACCTCAAGAAAATGCTTACAATCTATAAAATACTTTAATATCTTTGCTTAATCTCAATGTTTCTCCCTATTTTAATTATTGAATGCTTACATTATAATCAACCAAAAAATGGTGGTTATATTTCCCAATGTGGTTACAATGGCTGAAAAAAATAGCTATATTCTTACAAGGTTGCTAACTACATGTAATTTATTTGAAAAATAAAGAACTAGTTACAAACTCCTTCCATGCTTAAAAATTAAACAGTGAAGGAGGTGTGTAGGTGTACGTGTAGAGCTCTTTTAGATTTTGATAGTTATAATGTCTTTAGCTGAAGTCATGTATGATATGTAATCAACTTATATAATATTGATAATGATGTATTTACAATACATTACTATAAATACAATGTTTATAACAAGAATACTATATTTGGTAAATGTCTTTAAAATGGTTTAGAAGGTTCTAGATTAAACATGCATGATATATCCACTAGTAGACCAATGTCAAAATGTCCTTCTAAGAGTTTTGTGTCTGGTTTGAGTGACTTTGGAGCTAGACTAGCACACTGTAGATCTAGAATGATAGACTGCAGAGCTAGACATGTAGACTCCATAACCAAATTGAAAAACTCTAGAGACAAATTGGCAGACTCTAGAGAAAGACTTATAGACTTTAGATCCAAGGAAATGGACTTTAGAGCTAGACTGTAGACTCAGGAGCTAGTATGAGCTACTCCATAGTGTTACTCAATGGTCTTCAAATGGTCTGCTTGTCTACCAAAATCATATAATTTTATCATGGCATGTCTATTCCACCTATACATATTAAACTAATGGTTTTTCCTTACAAAAAGGTAGAACATACTGGTAAAATAAGTGATATTAACACATGCATACTAACTAAGATAAAAATATTCATTATCTAATTTAAATTAGAAATAATTTACAAAATTCACATTCAAATCCATTAAGAGGGGGATTAATAGGGGATACACAAAGTCATTACTAGAATATAAGATCCATTCTATCTACTCATCATAATGAAGGACCAAAACATAGTTCTATAAACACAAGAAAAGGAAATAAAAAATAATTGAAAACTAACATAAACAATATTGTTGTATATGGAAATAATTAATCAATTCAAAAACCCATAGTTCAAGGAGATATCCCAAAGTAATGTTCAATAAAATCCTTGAAAATATGATCATATTTATCTTTAATGTATTGGAATCATGAACTTAGTTGAAACCCTATGATAAAAATTGAAAAATAAATATTCAAGCAACAAAAGTTCTTTCTTGTGCCAATACAAGAGGAAGGAAAATGGAAAATAGTAAGGAAAAATCTATAGACTCAAGCAAAGGAAATTATCAGTTATCAAAAAATATCCTAAGATAGTCCAGGCTTATAAAATATTCATGAACCTTATTTTCATGGATTGGGGTCTTTTGGTCCTATTAAGACTATTAAGATTTTTTGGGATTCTAATTCTTAGAAGTTCATTAATTTCACTAGTTCCCTTGAAGATCTCCTTAGTAGTGCTGACTTCTTGGTCATTGATCGATGATTCATGCTAGGAAGGAACATGTACCTACTTCCAATTCCCAAGAATGTTATTGGTTCAATCCATTGGAGTATTAAATTAATCTCTTTAATATCTAGTTTAATTTTAAATGAATGGAGAAAATTTTTATTTTTTAAAATCTGGTGGATACAACATTTATTTTCCTACTTGTGTAGGAGGAAATTCAAATATTCACTAAGAGATTTAGTTGCCATTGATTTTAAGAGTGAAGATTAGTTCTTCAAATATTTTTATATAGATAAAGGAATTGAAGAGGAACATGTTAGAGGTGATAACAAATATCCAACCATTAGACCCATTTTTTGGACTCTAGTGTTATATATTCCTGAGAAGGTTCTAGAATAAGCTGAAGAAATGTATGAAAAATCCTTGGTTGATAAATTTTTTAGATTAAGGCATGGAATTGAAGCAATTAGGATTTGGACAAAAAAAGGAGTAGATAGGGATTTAAGGAGTTAATTTTTTCTCTCTTGCTAATGATTATTTGTTGTTTTCTTTTGCTTACAGAGATGACTACATAAGAATTCTAAATGAAAGGCCATGGTTAATGGGAAGGGAAATGTTGGAGAGTTATCAGTGACGTCATGGAGGTGTCCTAGTGAGTAGATGAAGTGATTTTATAGCCTATGTAACAATGATAAAGTGTGTAATGTGTTCATCTTAGTGTGCTTAAAGTTGGCTTGGTTGATCTTTAGTTTTGGCATGATTAGAGATGTTCAGGGATGAGTCTAGTGATTTGAGAATGTGTAATAGGTTTATAATATGTTTTATATTCTTTGAGTTCTTGTGTGTATAAGTGGAGTTCATTTGGTTGTCCATAGTTTTCATCTAGACACTTTAGGTCGAGTGGTAGAAAATATGAGTAGGCAGTTTGATGACATTGCGATTATTACATGGGAATAAATCAAGGGGAGTTGGTCATATTGTTGTGATCACATTAGTATATATTTAATTTATGATAAATTTTATATCATGTACCTAAGTGTGTCAAAATATATGCAAGTGAAAAGTTAGGATCCCAAGTAGATTGATATTATTTACCCATACTTAGCCAAATTTGCATAAGGTAAGAAAAATCTGAGTAAGCATTTTGATTGTATCATATATCACACATGTGGATGTTTTAGGAATTTTATCATATGGGATTGTTCAATTTTGAACCTAGTTGATTTGTGCTAGCTTTTAAGTCAAACAATGTAATATGACAAAAGATATGCATGTTCAAAGTTAGCCTTCCAAACAAGTTTTTGACATTGTTGCCTTTGTGGAAGAAAAATTTAAGTGAGAATTTTAATGTCATTATATCTCACACATGTGAGGGTTATAGGAGTAGTTTGTCACATGGTTATATTTTACTATGTGATGAGATCATATGGTCCAAATTTGAGAATATGCAAGTGAGCAAGGTAAAAGATATGATTGTGAAAAGTTGGTGTTATAGGAAGATAAACAAGGTTCCCATAGTCATTTTTGTACAAATTAAAGTTCAATAAATATCAATGGATCATGTTTCCCCAAGAAGTTAGGAATCAATGAGATAGTGCCAAGTGTTCAATGTTTAATGCTGAGCAGAGATAAGGATTGATCTTCTTTCAAGGATCAATGGTGAGTGAGTGATCATATAGATAGATATAAATGGTGTGTATTAAATTAAAGAGGTCAAAGTGATATCTATTTATCATATTTAAATACCAATATATGTATAGGAGATCAATAGAGTGCATGAGGTCAAAGTTGTTAGATTAAACGAGATGAGGTTAACATGTTCAAGGTTTAATGTTTGGCATTGGCAAAGTATGTGTTAAAGGTCAAGATTCATACAATAAAATAAATGGTATGTGTTTAATATAATAAATGAGGGCATGATATGTGAGCATGGTATTCAATGTTTAATTGTGACCATTTGCATTTGAATATTTGAATTCACAAAGGAAAAACTAGTGCTCTATATTTTATCCATACTTTTGATTCAAGACAAATTTGCTCATGGTGTAAAAATCAAAGTGGTATAGGACTCCAAAGAACATATGAAAAATTATATTTTAAGATCTTAAAGTTTTTATATTAAAATATATTGAGGTTAAAAGTTGACTATGTGTTTGACAATGTTTTGCAAGTGACCCAAGAAGTATTGTTTGAGCTTGTTTTGATATTGTTTCAATATCTCTTGATGAATTAGCTATTGAGGAGCATTTTAGAATCCATGAATATGATATGTATGCATTATGAAATTTTGACCATTCATATACAAAATCAAAAATATTAATAAGTTAATTGTCTATTGTTTCATGATGTTCCTATATATTATGTCAGTGTTTGAATTGTTTGAGCATATGTAGAGCTGAGTAGAGTTGACTGTGATCATTTAAGGATCTCAAAGGGGACATAAGGAGTGGACACATGAATTTTAAAGTGATAATATGTTCTTGTTTTGACTAATGAAGTGTTAAATGGGTGAATAGGTCTCTATGAGACCTATATGGGCTACAAGGGCCTATTTGATAGGTATAGCTACTTAACAGTGACCCATGGGTGCTATGGCCAACCTATGAAGATTGTTTTTAAACCACATTTTGATGTGAGAGATAATTTAATAATTAAGGCATGCCTAATGCTAACCAAGGTAGTGATTATCATGTTTTCTCTATAAATATTAAAACCAAAGATGATGGTTTCTAGACTTATGAGACTTAAGTGAGAGACTTGGGAGAGATTTGAGAGAGGCTTATGTGAGTGATTTATGGATTGAAATAGGGGTAGAGTGAACTATGGATGATTTGAAGAGTAGAATAGATTGAGGACTAATTTTATGACCTATAGGTCATAATTCTATTGTAAGAATAATGCTCTTGCAGATTGACTGTGAGTGAAGGTGAAGAGTGATAATCAGAGGCCCATCATCAGGGGTTGAAGATATTCGTTCATAGGTTTTATTGTGGTAACTTATCATCTAAGGGAGTTTCAACCTCCTTACAAGGTGAAACTTGTTAAAATTCTAGTTGTTGTTACAGTTCATCTAGATAGGTGTTGTAGCACCTTGTGGGATTGTAGTCTCACTAAATAAATATTTTAGTTCTTTGATTAGTTATAGATGGTCTGAATTGGTTCTTGTTATTATAGACAAATAGTCTAATTTCAGGTTCTAGTGGGTTTTCTCCATCAAAAGGCTTTCCCACATATGTCATGTGCTATGTAATTGATCTTGCATTATCTTTATTACTCATTGTTATGAATGTTGTGTATGCTTCATGAATGCTTATGGTAAATGATTAAAAACTTTAAATAATTTAAATCTAAGTTGCATTTTATAGGCTCATTGATTCACCCCCTCTCTTAGTGATTCTACCTATAATAATTAGTATTAGATCAGGTCCTTTGGTAAAGTTTTGATAACTTGAAGGTGATCTAAGGTACAATATGGGTAGTCATCAAGGAGGTTTCTCTAATAAGTAAGAAAAAATGTTCAATGGATACAATTATGATTTTTAGAGTGAAATGATGAGGACATACATTATATACCTTAGGTTTTATGTATGGAAATCTATTCTAAATGGTTATGTTGCTCCTATTATTCCTTTATCTAGTGCTCTAGATAAGAAGTTATTTGAGAACAATTCCAAGGCAATGAATGCTATCACTTATGGTATTTTAGAGACTAAATACGCCAAGGTAATCCATTTTAAATCTGTAAAAGATATGTGGGACAAAATTGAGATCATTTTTAAAGGAGATTCAAGGGTCAATCTTGATAAGTTTCAGACTCATAGAAGGTAATTTGAAAGTCTCAAGATGAAGGAAGAAGATTATGAAGCATCATTTTCACAGAGAGTTGATGAGACTATGAATATCATCAGTGGTCTTGGAGAAAATATTGAACAGGATACTATAGTCCAAAAAATATTAAGGTTTATATCTCTCAAGTTTGATCTAAAAGTATCTACTATAGAAGAGAGTCATGATCTTACTCAATTGAAGATGGATCAATTGCATGACACCTTTATTACATATGTAATGATAATAAATGATGATATACCACAAAAGAAGGAAGCTACATTCAAGATAGAGATGAATCCTAAGAGGAAGTTTGATGGTAAGAAACCCAAAGAGGATGACATGTCTGACATTGATGAGGATGAACTAATTGCTTTGATTACTAAGAAATTAAACATAGGCTTAAAGAAGTATAAGGGTACACTACCCTTCAAATGTTTCAATTGTGGAGAGATAGGACATTTTGTTCATATATTCCTTCATAAGTATGAGAAGAAAGATGATGAAGAGCATGGTGAAGGCCAAGATGATAAAAAAAAGACATATAAAAAGAAAGGATTTATAAATTATAACAACAAGAATAAGTCCTTCAAAAACAAGAAGAGTCTCTACACTAAATAAGATTGCATCTCATCAAATGAGAGTGAAGACAATGACTCAAAATATGATCATGATGATGATGGTCTTATTGAAGATGAAGTTATGTTCATGGTTGAGGAAGGAAATTGTTCACATTAGAAGGTGTCTATTAGGAGTGATTTAGATGATGATGAAGATGAGGTGGACTATGAGACTGCATTGATGAATTCTCTTGAAGAATTGAATATGGAGAAGAAGATCAATAAGAAGATGAAATCTAAACTCAAGGACTATAAGGACTAATTTAGTCTGTATGAGGGAAGACTGAATAAATACACTAAGGGGCATGAATATATGATCAAGTATTTCATTTGTTAATCTGGACTTTAGTTTAGAAAAAGTTTCCAATTTGTGATGAAACTAATTGCACAGCATAGAACTCATTGAGATCTTTCTGGCACTTTTCACGGTTTGTAAAATGGACAATGTATGCTCAAGATATAACTTGCTGAAGTTTTCTTGCAATAGGGAAATAACATGTCAAAAAGTGACATGGCATTGTTTTCATGTGACACAAGGACCAATCATCCATTGACATGTGGCAGTCCATTTCTATACAGTCATGCAAAAAAATTAGTTGGTGTTTTGGTTTGGTTTTAGCCTTCGGTCTTTGACAGGTGATCATATGGAGAACCATGGGCCCCACTATTGGCTTGATGGGGGCCCTTAGTGAGGGTTGACACACTTGATTAAGGAGGGGTGCCTTTGCTTGCATCTCACATTGTATTGTATTTGCATTTGTTTTTAAACCATTATATTGTACCCACTGGATGCATGTGGGACAATTAAATTAAGTATTTTTTAATGCTTATTAATTATTTGTAACTTACCATTCCCCATACACCACATGGGAGAGAAATATTACTTACCACACCTACCAACTCATAATGCTAAGTCACAGCTTGAGAATGGGTCATGCAACTTGAGATTACATGCTTCGAGATAGAAGGGAGTTGAGTCATAGGAGCTCAAGATTGGGGACATCTAGCATGTCTTATGACATAGGAAGAGGACGTCGATTACCAAATGCTAAGTTTGTGCTTGAACCAATGTACAAGCTATGTTTGGTGCCTTGAGCTCACCAAAAGGGGCATCAACATTGGTAAAGCTGGCTGCCAACCTTTTTAAAGTCATGAAAACTATTTAAACTTGTAAATGTGGGACAAAGGATAAGTCAAGGGCCCAAATAGAAGCGGAAGAGACTTGTACTGTGGACCTCCCATGTAAAAGGGATAGGTCTTGACTGACCAAGCTATAGAATTGGAAGTATTTCAAATGGAACAAACTTGTATTTGAAGGGAAGCTTCTGGCTGACTGTGTAGAGAAGAATTATGGACCCGCTTATAGTATTTGGTCACTTTAGAGCCCTTAGAGGCCGAATCAGAGCTTAGAGTAAACTACAAACTTGTTTAGAATTTTGATATGCTCTATGTAGTATATTCATTTTCCCATTTTGAAGAAGTGGTGACGTAATTTTTATATATGGAAGTTGCCAATGTTGATTTGGAGAAGCCTCTACGTGTGATTCAGGAAGGTGAAGGACATGCTGAGTTAGCCAAGGTCTTTCAAAGGTCTAATCACTATTATTGTAGAGAAATATGATCTTTTGTTATTTTTAAGTAATATTTTGGCTTGAAAATTTATCAAAATTAATGGATCAGTTTGATAAGAACTTGGGGATGTAGGAATTTTGAACCCCGTAAAAAATTTATGTGTTTTGATCTTTGAATTCATTTTTGCATTTTAGTTTCAATTAGTTTGTAGATTATAATTCAGATTTTAATTAGAATGAAAAATTTAATCATTTGATCATTTATGGGAAATTGAGTAAATGAAAAATTTGAAAAATTTGACAATTTCAATGGATAATTGATGTGAACTTTCATTTCACCTTTATTTCAGTTTTGAAACTTGATTTGGATCAGATTTTCATCAGTTTTTAATCATTCTGACATCTTAAAATTTGAGAAATTTTTTCTTCCAATTCAATTTAAATTTTGGAATTAAGAACTTAAAAGATCTTGGTAAACATTTATAAAAAGTAGTGAAGTTCCTACTGGTGTTTACGGATCAGTTGTTAATTAGAAATTCTATCTACAAGCCTAAAATCTAAAGAAGATGAATGTTTAAGGTATGTTTCTAAAAATGAGCCTTTAAAATTTGAGCTAGAAAAGATAACTATTAAGATGAAGACATTTGTGAGATTTAAAAAGAGCTCATGTGATCTAGACAATATTCTAAGTGGTCAAAAGCATGCTAGTGATATAACTAGTCTTGGATATTAATAAGAACAAAATAATGTAACTCAAGACAAGGTGAATACTAATGTGAACTAGGATAATCATACTTTGAAGACAAATCATAAGACAAGAAGTGAAGGTGCTAGTAGAGTAAAGGCAAATTACATCATACAACCATATGTAATGAGGTATGTAAGTTTCAATGATTAATGTTTCACATGTATTCAATTTGGTCGTAGGGATAAAGAGTGAAAGAGACCTATTAGAAATGAGTTTTTATGGAAAATTGATGGGGGTCATCAGTCGAAAGGTATGCATAGAGTTATGTGCTTTAACTATCTTATTGTGGGACACTTTGCAAACCATTTTACACATAAGTTTAAACAAGGTGAGTCCTCTTATAATAATGGAGGTTATTTTGTTTGTCATGACAAAGGCCATATTGTAAGTTTCTATCCAAACATAGTAAGACAAACTGTGTTTCCATCAAGGAGTATGTTGGGCTAAAATTATGAATAGAGATGTCACATTGCTAGATTCTTAAAACAAAGGCCATCAAGTCAAAATGAGTTCAATCAAGATCTTAGAGTGAAAGGAATAAGACATGTTACCACATGGAAAAAAAAGTGACAAGTGTGAGTCATGATGAGACTACAGGTCCAAATAATCTATTTTCTATGGTGGAGAATGTTTTAGAAGTTGAAGAGTTCTAAGAGGTCTCATTATCTGCTCATGTTGAGAGTGAAGAGACCAAGATCAAATAGAAGACCAAGGTGATAGTTGAAGATAGCCTTGAGGTGTGTTTGGATCTAAATGAACATCCTACTATTGTTGAGCATGTATCATGCAAAGAACGTCAATTGTCTATTCCTAATAATGATGTTATAAACTGCAAGGTAGATCATTTAGATGAAAAGGTATGCCAAAAATCTTTATTGTCTCCATGTATTATCAATTAAATCTTAGAATAAAAGAAGAATTTTGTGGTGGTTGATCATTTTTCTTATCTTAAGCCTAAGAAGAAGAAGACTAACTAAAAGTATGAGATGACCAAGGAGGAGAAAGAATATGAGGAGTTTTGGGCAACTCCTAATTTCACATTGTTCTAGGATATTGTGAAGTAGGGTGTCTCTACCTATGCTTCTAAGGAGACATATTTTCACGTGGATAAGAAATTTTATGTGCTCAAGATGATAAGGCCAATCAAATAAGGTCTTTGGTTATGGGGGAGCAACAAGTTCATGAGATTTCTCCAGAGATTTATGAAGGAGCTATTATGTAGGGTTAAAATGGGTATATCTAGATGGCATAATGAGATTGATGAAATTTCAAGAATATTTTGATGCTCATAAAGGTCTATAATATTCTTTGTGATATGATCCAGGTGTCTTTTTGGTCTAAAAGTATGTTCAAGACAAATTGAATATTTTTGAGTTCTCTCAGTTTTTTTAGTTTTTGGCTTAAGGGTAAGCAAGCCTAAAATGGGTTATAGGAAATCATGGCTCCTAAAGGTGTACATGCTCAAATATTAGTCCAAAAGTGTGTAATGGGTGTCTCCATGTGTGAAATAAGTTTTAAAGGTGTGAATTGACTAGAAATAGGTTTGTTGACCTTGTTTGTTTTGAATTTCTAGGGTTCTAGGCTATGATAGAAAAGTGGCCTACCTTATGGTTTGAATTTTGAGGCTTCTTAATTAGTTGAATGGGAAGAATGGATTATCAAATCAAGATTCATCAAGATTTGAATATTTATGGTTCTCAAGTTATTCATATTTTTATTAACATAGAGGCCTAATTTTCTAATAAGTTTGTGAAGGAAGCATGTTGCAAAAGATGATCTAGGTGGTACAAATTGGTATGATTGAGGGGGCATATGATAATGCTCTAGATATGATGTTTTAGGTCTTGAAGTTGTGTCTATAGAAATTTGTGGGATCTAAAAATTATAGGTATGGATATAAAGAGGCTACATAGGCCTAGTGTGAAGAAGAGTGCTTTTTGATAGAATTATCCAAAATAACAAGGCATGAGTTTTTCAATGTGAGTTATTAGGATGGTTTTGTGCATGTTTCCTATTTGGTGAGTGGTATGAAGTTCTATTGATGTTCCTTATGGTAGCTTGAGAGAGAAGGTTGGTTAGCATATGTGGTGGTTCTTGAAGTGCGGAGATATGAAGATGATCAAAAGGTGTAATTACTTAGAGTTCTTAGGGGGAGCCCTCTCAGATGCTTCTTGGTGATTTCCATTATATTCTAGTGGTTTTTATGTGTTCTTTCTTCATTGGTTGCAATGTTAATTGAAGAGAGTGTTGGCAAAGAGCAAGAATAAGTTGTCAGGGAAAAGAAAAGGTAGGTTCAAGGTAAGGGGGAGTTTATATCATCTTTATAAGATGGTCCTCTACTCTTGTTGGTTTTTTCTAGTCCTCAAGATCAAATTGTGCCCATTTTGTCATTGTGTGAAATGGGGAGAAAGTTTCTATTATGAGAGTTCTTGAAGAGAGAGAAGGTGATCTGAATGATGTTTGTTGACATCAATGAAAAAAGGGGAGATTTTTGGAGAGTTTTTAGTGATGTGATGAAAGTGTCTTAGTAAGTGGATGAAATTCTTTGATAGCCTAAGTAACAATGACAAAGTGTGAAACATACTTTTCCTACTGTGCTTGAAGTTGGCTTGGTTGATCTTCAATTTTGTCATAATTAGAGATGTTTAGGGATGATTATGGTGATTTTAGTATGTTAAATAGCTTACTAAGATGTTTTATATGATTTGAGTGCTTGTGTGCATAAGCGAAATTCATCTGGTTATACATAGTCCTCATATAGAAACTTTTGGTCCAGTGGTAGAAAATCTATGTAGTTTGATGACATCACCATTACCACATGGGAATGAGTCGTGGGGATTTGGTCATATGGTTGTGATTAAATTAGTTTCTAGTTTATTTTTGATAAATTTTAGGTGCTGTGTTGAAGTGCATCAAAAGATATGCAAGGGCAAAGTTGAACTCCCAAGTAGTTTGATAGTATTTTGCCATACATAGCCAAATTTGCATGAGGCAAAAAAAAGTTGAGTAAATTTTTTGATCATAGCATATCTTACACATGTGGAAATTTTAGGAGAAGGTGATCATATGGGGTTTTTTAGTTTTGTACCTAGTTAATTTAAGCTAACTTTCAAGTCAAACACCATAGAGAAACAAAAGATAGACATGTTCAAAGTTGGCCTTCCATACAAGTTTTTTGGCATAGTTGGCTCTATGGCGTAAGAATCTAAGTGAGAATTTTAATGTCATTATATCTCACATGTGTGAGGGTTCTAGAATTATTTTTTCATATGGTTAGATTCTCCTATGTGAGGAGATCATATGGTCCAAATTTGAGAACATGCAAGTGAGTGAGGTAAAAGATATGACTATGCAAAGTTTGTCTTCTAAGCAGACAAACAAGGTTCCCATAGTCATTTTAGCACAAGTTAAAGTTTGAAAACCATCAATAGAATGTGTTTCTCCAAGAAGTTAGGAAGTAATGAGATGGTGACAAGATTTCAATGTTTAATGTTGAGTAGAGATAAAGATCAAGATTCTTCCAAGGATCAATGGTGAGTGAGTGATTGTACAGATAAAGATAAATGGTGCATATCAAAGTCAAGGTTAAAGTGATAGCTATTTATAATTTTTAAATACTAAGATACAAACAAGAGATTGATAGAGTGCATGAGGTCAAAGTTGCTTGATTTCATGTGATAAGGTTAACATGTTCAAGGTTTAACATTTGGCATTTGTGGACTATGTATTAAAGGTCAAGCTTTATAAAATAAGATTGACAGTGAGTATTAAATTTGAGTGGTGAGGAAATGATATGTGATTGTGATGTTTGAGGTTTAATTGTGATCGTTTGCATTTGAATATTTGAATTTTTAAAGGAAAAACTAGTGCTATGTATTTTATCTATAACTTTTGATCCAAGATGAATTTGCTCATTGTGTAAAAATGAAAGTGCTAGAGGAATCCAAGAATCATATGGAAATATAGATTTAAATATTTGAAATTATGTATAGTCAAATATATTTAGGTTTAAAGTTGTCTATGTGTTTGATAGTGTTTTGCAAGTGACATGAGAAGGATTGTTCGAGCTTGTTTTGATATTATTAAAATATATATTGATGAATTAACTATTGGGGAGTGTTTTATACTCCATGAAGATGATTTGTATGCATTATAAAGGTTTGATCATTTCTATATAGTATAAAAAAAGCTTAATAAGTTGACTATGTATTTTTTAATGATGTTCTTGTGCACCAGGTTAGTGTTTGAGTTATTTGAGCATACAAAAAGGTGAGAAAAATTGACTATGATCATTTGAGGATTTTAAAAGGGACATAAGGATTTGAACCATGTAATTTAAAGTGGTCTTGTGTTCTAGTTTTGATTGATAAAGTGATAAATGGGTGAATAGGTCTCCATGAGACCTATAATGGACATAAGGTCCTATTTGATATATGTAGCTACTTAAGGGTGACCCATGGGTGTTATGGTTGACCTATGAAGATTGGTTTTTGAGCCATGTCTTTATGTGATAGATGCCTTAAAAATTAAGGCATGCCTAATGGTTGATCAAGGTAGTGATTATCACGTTTTCTTTATAAATAGTGAAACCAAAGATGATGGTTTCTAGACTTGTGAGACTTGATTGAGAGACTTGGAAGAGATTTGAGAGAGGCTTATGTGTGTGATTTTTGGATAAAAGGATGGGTATATTTCTCTATGGATGAGTTGAATAGAAGAATAGATTGAGGATTATTTGTATAACTTGTAGGTCATAATTCTATTGGTAGAATAGTGCTCTTATAGATTGAGTGTGAGAAAAGGTGAAGAGCGATAATGAAAGGTCTATCATTAGGTGTTGAATACATAAGTTCATATATGTTTTTATGGAAGCTAAGCATCTAAGGGGGTTGTATCCTCCTTGTAAGGTGAGAATTTCTAAAATTTTGGTTGTTGTAGCTCAGATAGGTAGGTGTTATAACACCTTGTGGGATTATAGTCTCATGAAATAGGGAATGTAGTTCCTTGATCAGTTATAGTTGGTGTAAATTAGTTCTTTTATTATAGGATAGTATTCAAATTGTAAGTTCCAATGGGTTTTCTCCCCCAAGAGGGTTTCCCACATATGTCATGTGTTATATGATTGATCTTGTGTTGTCTCTCTTTCTCATTCCTATGACTATTGTGTATTCTTCATAAATGCTTATGGTAAATGATTAAGAACTTGAAAGGATTGATATTGAATTTGGATTTTATAGGCTTACTAATTCAACCCTGCCAGTGATTGTAACTATAATAGGAATTTTTCATGCTCCAACCATGGAAAATGAATTGGTCTCACTTGAATTTCAAAATTGATTGATTTTCTCTATAGATGAAAATCCCTAACCTCCCTCCCACATTCTGGGTAGACTAGACAATGAAAAGCATTGCATAAATTTTTAGTTCACTTGTGACTACTAACCCTGCTACCCACTCTTGATAAAGGTTGATCTTGGCTAGACTTTGTGTTTTAGTTGATAAGGACTAGACTCTTCCTAAATCCATTCTATTGAAGTCTACTCTAGGATCGTGGAACCAATAAATTATGTTTAATAGGGTTAAATAAAATTTCTCAAGTTTTAGGAAATTTGGTCATCTAAAGAGTTCATGCATGGAGGCCCATGGAATTTCAAGTTGTATTCTCAACTAGGAAGATGGTAATGCTCTTCAAGTGTTCTGGAAGTATGATAAGGAAGTTCTTATCCCATTGATGGAATTCTTAAAAAGGTGAAGAATTAAGATGAGTTGTAACACATCTTAAGTTTGAATATGCTTTGGAGCCTATCATAATTAAATTTGTTAAGTGGTGATTTTGGATGCTGGTTCTTATTCTATTACATGTTCTCTAAGGACATGTATATTTATTTATTCTATTTCTATTTTAATCATGTCTCTTAATGTTGGGTTGATTCTCCTTTTTTGTTGTCTAACTAGATTGGCGTTCTTTGTGTAGATATGATGGGTGAATATACTTGAATTAATTAATTTCATTTTTTTCTATTCCCATGAAAAGTATTTTATATGGATCCTTAAGATATTAAATACTTTTGTTTCTTGCTCATCACTCAACCAACTATTTAACTTAAAAACATTTTTCTTGGTTTTACAACTATCTATTTGGTTTCAAGATAAATGGTGTTAACCTATATTTATTCACTCATTATATAATTTAAAGGAGAGAGATGTGGAATAATCATATGGAAGGTGGATATTTAAAAAAAAATATATTCCACTTTGAAAATTACCCCAGCCAAGGGGAACTAGAATTTTGTAAAAAAACATGTCCTAGTTATCTTGTGCCCACATGATAATTAATTTATTAGAAGGGTATATTCTCATACATTTAATAAGGAATGTATTATAATTTCATTGGGTAAACTTTGTAATATATTATATTACATTCCAAAGTATACTAGTAGACTATAAACCCAAACTAGTGGACTCTAGATCTAGATTGACATACTTGAGATCTAGACTATCAGACTCTAGAGCCAGACTGGAAAACTTTGGAGCTAGATGGGTGAATATCATAGCCAAATTTGTAGACTCCAAATATATTCTAGGCTCTTTAATATTTATTTTTAGCTCTTCTTCTATCTCATTTACATGATTTTTTACTACTACCATGGCCAATGAGGATGGTATATTAATATTTTTCTAGCTCATCCACACATACATGATCTATAGGCTATAGATACTACTTGGCATGTGGGTACAAATAAATTCATTTTGATTTCACTCCATTTTAAATGGAGGTTCTCCTAACCCATAATATATAAGGTTTGATATTGTAGCCAATGATGGTATTCCTTAGATCAATGCATATCCTAGTTCTTTACTCTTCGATTGGAATACAAAAAAATCTATAAGATATTCCCATGATTCCATAATAAAAAAGATATCCTCTATAGTTCATTCTAGTTTGGCAATGGACTAGGCTACCATATATAGGACTATATAAGTAAGTTGCACCTAGATAAGGGGTAATGAGTTTAAGGTGTCTGCTATCATCATATTGATGGTAGATCTTAGGTCCACAAGTAAATTGAGCATTTATTTATTTCCTATATTCATGGTGATGAATGAAATTCAAGGGTCAATATATTTAGGTATAATTCATTTTCCTACTTATAAATTAATAAGTTTACCACCACCTACATAGTTTTAAGATATTTCCATATTCTTCCTAGATTTTTTATACACAATCCTTTGATAACTCTCTTTAGTTATGGAATGTATCATATGTCTTATAAAAATGGTATTTTAATGTTCATTTTTGTTAATTATTAGATTAAATCATATTCATTTTAGTTTTCAACCTCTTGGATTTGTTATTGAAAAGGAATGGTTGGAGAAATTATACTAGTTTATTGAGTCATTTCCTTTTTCTCATTAAGTTCTTCTCTGATTGTCTCATTTAGAAGATATATTTATTCATTTTGGATCTTATTTATATTAATTTTAGGGATATTCAATGTTTTGCCTAATCTCAATTAGATAGTCTTACATTCAATGGCCACAACAACTAAGTTTCCTTCTTGCTCAATCCCATAGATAAGAGTATTTTGTTTATTATTTGAATTTACTACTGGTTTATAGGTAATTAGGACTGAGTTACTTCTTTCTTCTATGGAGGTTTATTGGTAGGGGGATGCATCAACACTTGTTATTTTAAAAATCTCCTTTGCTAATTGAATTCTTGTTGGGGTACCTAGTGTTGGTTTTCATATGGTTGGTGATTGGATTGGGGTATCCAAAATTTATTATTGATGTTGAGGCATCCATGGATGCATTTTCTACTCTCGTGTGTGTCATGATGGATATACTAATGTTTTTGTAGGTTCATGTTTATCCCATGGCATCATCCATGGGTTAGAAGGAGCTCTTGGAACAAAATGACTCTAGTTTTGATTATGGGAAAACAAATTTCTTTATCTTTGTATAAAGAAGAGATTTTGTCTTTATTGAGGAGCCTCTTTAAATTTATTTTCTTAGAGTAGGTAGAGATCAAAAAAATAATTGTCATGATCATTTGTATCATAGAATCACACATATTTGTCCTATTAAGAGGGAAATCTTTGAGTGCATGATTCAACCTACATTTTGGACAATACATGGCTAGTGTTTTAGTAGTGGGTTTATATTTTGATTAAAATATATCAAATGTGGTGTTTAGTTTTAAAAAAATGTATATTTTGAGATAAAAAAGTTACTCTATGAGTTTTTCTCCATCATTTATACCCTTTCCTATTTTCATTTTATTAACACTAACGCTTGTTCTTAAATAATTTATGTATAGTTTAATTATATCATTGAGAATAAGTTTATTTGTCTCATTTTTCCATTAGGTTAAAATATTATCTATAATAATTATCTATTCCTTTTAATAATTTTTTTTAAATTAAATATTCCTCTAAGTCATATCCACATCTCCTATGTGCAAAAAGGAATCATTCAAAACAGTCTTCTAAAAGTTCTCATCTTCCTTTTGTTTTATGTAAAAGAATTATTTTTTTTCTATCCCTCACCCTATAGTAATCCTAATATTTTTCCAAGAATATATTTTCTATATCATCCCATGTGTGAGTGGAATTTAGTTGTGAACCCATAAACCATCCCATTGCTGAATCTTTGAGTGTATAAGGCAATAATTTCAGTTTATGATTATCATTTTTGTAGTCATAAATCTAACATAAAACCTTAAATTCAAAGAGAAATTGATCACAATATTTTAAATATAATCCTTAGAAATTAAGTAATGTGGATCATGGTATATTATTCATTTCTACATTGCCATCCTCATCTAGGAAAATAGGACAGGTGCATGTTCTAACCGGTCATTGAGATCTACCTCCTTTAGCTCTTTTTAATGGATTATTTCTTATATTATCTCTCATGGTCTCCAAAATGATGTTATAAAGAGTTCTCCTAGGAGGTGTTGAATCATCAAAATTGAATATAAGGCTACTTTTTTGAGATTTAAAAATATGGGTATGTTTTATCCTTAATTTCCTTTCTTGAAATGATGCATATACCTTTGGGAAATGATCCCAAAGTTTGGGTAGGCTTAAAAAGATTATTCCTCAAGAGTCTCAAGTTATTTTACTTAAAGGTCTTCTAGGGCACCTTCTTCTCATGTTTTACTAGTAAATGTGATATCTTGAGGGATATTTAGAATGTATCTTCCCTTTGAATCTCTTTTTCTATTCATATATTTCTTTGATTATGTTGTACTTTTTTCTTAATCAATTATTAGTTTCAAGATTTACAACCTACTATTACCTAGAAAATCCATAGAAATGATGATAAAAAAGATGAGTGTTGTTAATATCTTCATTTATATCAACTAAGATTGGTTGATTTCATGTCAAAACAAGTCTAGTGTCTAATGGTAGTATGCAGTAAGTTGTCAAAGATAATAACTAACAATTGTATTATTTGTGAGAGTTGTGGATTATTTATCCTAAAGATCTAATCTAATTTTTTGAATTATAATCTATCTAATTAATTTTACTGAAAACACTATGATACATAATTAAAATGATGAATAATGAAGTAAAATCACTTGATTTTAAATTAAACAAAATTTAATTATGGAGTTGTTTAGAAATGAAACACACTTGTTGGTAAAGGGGAAAACACACATTAAACTATTTGTTGAATTGAAATAATTTTTTGGAAGTAGATGCTTAGAAACAAATGTTATAATTTAAAATATTGAAACTATCTTAAAATAAAAACATGCTCACATAGACAAAGACCTACAGTTTATGTGTAATTATACTTTTGATCATAAAGACATAAAATATTAATTATCAATATGAAAATATCAAATACTATAAAAGAATTTTAGTTCCTCAGTTGAGTGGGCCCTTTCTCTTTCTTAGAGTAAAATGTATATCAAACTTAGTCTTTTAGTAACATAAAATCTTCATTAAATAAAGTTAATTATTAAAATCTAGAAAATACTTCAATATCTCTAATTAATCTTAATCTGTCTCCCTATCTTACTTACCAAATGCTTAACTTTATAATCAACCAAGAAATGTTGGTTATATTTCCCAATGTGGCTACAATGGCTAAGCAAAATATCAATTTTCTAAAAAGGTTGCTAACCACATGTAATTTATTTTAAAAATAAAAAAAGTTATAAACTCCTACCATGTTTCAAAATGAAATAGTGGAGGAGGTGTGTAGCTGTGCATGTATAGGTATTTTAGATTTTGATAGTTACAATGTCTTTAGTTAAAGTCATGTATGATATGTAACCAAATTATATAATATTGATAATGATGACTTTAAAAAAATTAATATAAATACAATGTCTATAATAGGAACATTATATTTGGTAAATGTCCTAAAAATGATTTAAAAGGTTCTAGATTATGCATTCATGATATATCCACTAGTATACCAATGTCAAAATGTCCTTCTAAGAGCTGTGTCTCACTTGAGTGACTTTGGAGTTAGAATGGAACACTTTGGAGCTAGAATGATGGACTATAGAGCTAGACAGGCATACTCCATAACCAAATTGGTAGACTCTAAAGCCAAACTGATAGACTCTAGAGTAAGACTGATAGATTCTAGACCCAGGGTGATGGACTTTAGAGCTAGATTGATAGACTTAATAGCTAGTCTGAGATATTATATATTGTTGTTAAATGGTCTTCAAATGGCCTACTTGTCTTTCAAAATCATAACATTTGATCATGGCATGTCTATGCCACCTATACATATAAAACTGATGGATTTTCCATACAAAATGTTAAAACATAGTCGTAAAACAAGCAATATTGACTCATACATACTAAGGTAAACACATCCATTATCTACTTTACATTAGAAACAAATGTAAATTCAAATCCATTAAGAGGGGGATTAATAAGGGATATATAGAGTCATTATTAGAATATAATGATCCATTTTATGGACTCATCATTCCCACACACTTTACTTCTTGTAATTCCTCTTGTAAGCTAGTATCTTCCCTACCCATGTTTAAGCACTTTCAATTCCACATTGTGGATGAGGTCATAAATATCATAATATGTGTCCCAATTTTTATCAACTGGATCAATAAACCCTTTATGAGTCCTCACTTATGTTATTCATCTTTCAAACTACTCAA
This sequence comes from Torreya grandis, assembly GCA_037957365.1. Taxonomy (NCBI): domain Eukaryota; kingdom Viridiplantae; phylum Streptophyta; class Pinopsida; order Cupressales; family Taxaceae; genus Torreya; species Torreya grandis. The sequence continues at coordinate 513,363 of JARHVA010007407.1, forward strand.
TAGACTGATGGACCACATTATACCATGGAGACATAGGGCTAAAGATGAGTGGAGGTTGGAATCTCATGCCTATCCATTCCTGATCATACACTTGACTAGATTGTTAAATTATCTCAATAATAACCTTATCTCTCTTGAAACTCCATCTAGGATTAGTAGGTGAAATCACCTCTCTTCATTTCAATAGGATCTTCAAGGTGTCTCATCTCTTATCAAAAGTATTGAATCATTTTTTAAACAATTCTACATAAATTATTAAAAATATGTGATACTTTTCTACAAAACATGGGAATAATGTTCCTAAAATGTTTGTTAGTAAATAAGGTTTCTGAATAGAACAATTTTCTACTTTGAATTAGGACACTAAACTCTTATACAAAGGCCCACTTTTTTTCTCCTCAAAATATTCACCAGTTATTATATCCCATGCTATTTAGTTTTGTAGAATGGAGGTGTAGGTTCTCAGATAAGATTATCCTAAAGATAAATTGATCAAGAAAGAAGACATATGACCCAATACAAAACCAAATAGATAAAATTCCCGAAACAAGTTTTCCTGATCTAAGGTACTAGTTAGATAAACTTCCATAGATTAGTTTTCATCCTCCAAGTCATGAGGTAGTCCATGATAAATTCTTAGTAGTTTCTATCTAAACAATTGTTCATAGAGAAAAAGACTATAGGATGAGGCATGCCTCTTACAGGCTAAAAGTTTTTTTCCTATCTCAAATGTTAATTAAATGGTAGATTCTACCTTTTCTTTTTGTGTTCTTCCTCAAGAACTATCCAATTTCTTGTTTTTTATCTTGAGCCATTTTAATTCTTGATAAGTTTCAGTCCAAGTAGTCATAATATCATAGTATGATAAATTATTTGAACCACTTGGTTTACTTGTGTTTTTGGGCTATCCACTCTTTATTTTAATGACACAATCTCACTAAATCTTAATTTCTTCTAATTACTTTTTCAAAATGAGATAGTGTCTTCCTTACCTTGTAGCTTAATTTTGAGGAATTTAATTTATTCCTATTACTATCTTATACTAGCTTCAACATATTAGAGAATTTCTATATTCTACCTCCTCATCATGATTGGAAGATTAAACATCTTATTCTTTAATTGGGGCCTTACCTTTATTAAGTGGTGGTTGTGATGAATATGGTAGAGGAGATCCTGTTGCAACTTATTCAAATACCCCTGCCATAGTGGCTAGATACTCAATTCTAATTAAGGATTATTCTCTAATTTCTTCCTAATAAATAGAATTGCAATTGAGGGAGAGTGTGTATGACAATACCACTTCCAAGTAACCATTTATTTCTTTGTTTTATTTATAATTATCATTGTAAATCATTGTAATATATCATGTTATGTTATTATAATAAAATTCGTGAATAATTTTTAATTTTTTACATCAATATTTAAAAACATATTATCAAGGAGGTCCTTATGTTATAAAAGCCTCCAGTAATGCTTAGATGATTATTCATGAGAAGCTGTGAGATATAATTTCATGATCATGCTAAGCTAGATTTAATTTATATTAGTTTATGGATTATAATTCCTTTTACATGAAAAGGTGATGTTTGGAATCATAAAGGTTTTTAAATCCTTCAAATTTATACATTGTAAAATTCCTTTATTAAGGTGGCTATGATATTATAGCCCCACTTAGCATTAAGGGGGAGTTTTAGACCATTTAATTACTATGTAGGATATATTATACCTTTAATATAGTGTGGTATCATTTAATAATAATGATTTATAAATTAATAACATGAGGTGAAAATCTCATGTAAATAAATAATAAAACATATCTATTTATTTATTATCAATTATTTAAATGATTCTCAAGATGGATGGAACTATTGGTTACAATGGTCATCTCCACTTATCCACATTATAAAAAGGGGTTTACCCCTCTTGTATTATGCACTTGGTGAATTGGTAAACACTTGATTAATTATCAATGATTCAATGATATTTATGTGTGGCAAATGTATTATAGTGTTTTGTGAAGGATTGATTTATAGGAAATAAGAAATTGAAGGCTTTGTATTAGGGGAATAGTTTCTCAATTATATGAATATCATCTTTAGTGTTTTTTTTTTCTCTCAAGTTTTTCCCATGTTAATATTTATGTCATGTATAATGATCTATGTGATCTGATTATTCTATGATTTTCTAACCATTTAAAATATATATCTCATTTGTATGTTCATTATATATGTAATTATTCATCAAATTTTTCAAGTGGTGGATCATGCTTTGTAGTATAAGGAGGTGTGTATGCTTCATGTGTAAAAATAGTTGTATTGATCTATTGTAATCCTTGTGAGGGATTTATACATATGGAGCATGTCAAATATGTAACTAGAGGTGTCAATATAGGAATAGAAGCAATATAATAAATTTAAACACCTAAAGTTGAAGTATTAAAAAATATAAAAGGAATATCTTATTTTTGCACTTGAGATGTTTAAAGATAATCTTGATGTGAGTCTTAGATGCAAGGATAAATTTGAAAAACCTATCTACATGTTTTGGATATCGATGAATTCCTTAAGTAATATTAGATAATTCTTTAATTGGTTCAAGATATACCCCATTAAGTTTTTAGAGATTAATTATATAAAATGGCTTAGTGTTATCTTGACTATTATGCTAAGTTTCATTATATTTATTATCTTTTTCCTCATAATAATATTTTTTAACTTTCACATAAATTGTAATAGATGTATTATCAAATTTAGAAAATATATCTATATTGTATATTTTAAAAGAGACCAAATGAATTTGAATATGCTCTATATATATTCCACTTAATATTTCACTGCACATTATAGGAACAAGGGTGATAATCTTATTGGGTGTAATAAGAAGAAATCATGAAATTTGGTAAAAAGAAAGAGAGAATGTGTGTAAATAGGTAGGGTGTTTTGGATATTGATGAATTCCTTAATGAATATTAGATAATTCTTTAACTAGTTCAAGATATACCCCATTAATTTCATAGGGATAATTATATAAAATGACTTAGTGTTATCTTGACTATCATGCTAAATTTCATTATATTGATTATCTTGTTCATCATAGAAATATTTTATAACTTTTACATAAATTATAATAGTTGTATCATCAAATTGAGAAAATATATCTATATTGTCTATTTTTAAAGAGACCAAAGGAATTTTAATATTCTCTATATATATTCCACTTCATACTTCACTGCACATTACAGGAACGAGGGTGATAATCTTATTGGGTATAATAAGAGGAAATCATGCAATTTGGTAAAAAGAAAGATAGAATGGGTGTAAATAGGTAGGGTTTGGTTTATTTTTAGGCTCTTGGATATACTTTATCTCAATCATAAATAGTAAAAAAAACCAAAGGTACACCAAATAAAGAGGATTCCACCATGCCATAACCACACTATCCCATATCTAAGGTACATCTAGAGAAACTTATCTAGTCTAACCAATTATCATTGAACTACATAACCAAACATTTGAAAGGCTTCCTATGAGAAAAAATAAAAAACCCCATGCACTTATGATATAATTTTTAAGTACACAAAAGCTAAATTATGTATATAGTTTGGTATAATGTCTTGAGTATTAGAGTAATGGCCATCATACCATGACTTAGGTAAAAATAATGATGTTTTTCCTCGAACTATATATCATATTATTTTTACAACTACAAAACATAGTTTTATAAACACAAGAAAAGGAAATAAAAATAATTATAAACCAACATAAAAAACTATTGTTGTAGATTGAAATAATGAATTAATTCCAAAACTCATAGTTTGAGGAGATATCCCAAAGTAATGTTGAGTAAAATCCTTGAAAATATCATCATATTTATATTTAATGCATGGGAATCATGAATTTATTTGAAACCCTAGCATTAAAATTTAAAAATAAATATTCAATCAATGACGAATGGTTTCTTGTGCCATTAAAAGAGTAAAGATAACATAGAATAGTAAGGAAAAACCTATAAAATCAAGCAAAGTAAATTATCAGGGATCATAGAGGATCTTAAGACAGTCCGAGCTTATAGAATCTTCATGAAACCTATTTTAATGGATTGGGGTCCTTTTCTCCTATTAATATTATTAGGATTTTTTGGGATTCTAAGACTTGGAAGTTCATTAATATTACCTTTTAAGACTTGGGATTCTAAGACTTGGGATTCTAAGACTTGGGATTCTCCATTAATTTCACTATTACCTTTTAAGGGCTCTTGAGTAATGCTAACTTTTTGGTTGTTGATCGATGATTCAAGCTTGGAAGTAACATGCTCTACTTCCATTTCCTAAGAATATTCTTGGATAAAGACATTGGATAATTAAATGCATCTCTTTAATATCCATTTTAATTTTGAATAAACGGAGAAAAGTTCTCTCTGAAAAAATTAGTTGGTAGAGCATTTATTTTCCTATATGCACAGGAGGAAATTCAAATATTCACTACCAAATTTAGTTTTCATTTATTTTGAGAGTTAGTATTAGTCACTAAAATATTTTTATATAGATAAAATCATGAGAGAGGAACATGCAAGAGGCAAAAATAAGTATCTGGCCATTAGACCAATTTTTAGAAATCTAATATTGTATATTCCTGATATGGTTCGAGAAGAAGCTAAAAACTTTACAAAAAATCCTTGGTTGGAAATTTTTTTAGGGTAAGGCATGGTATTGAATAAATCATGAATTAGATAAAAAAGGAAGTGGATGTGGATTGATGGAGTTAAAATTGTTTCTCTTACTAATGACTATTTGTTGTTTTCTTTTGCTTGCAAAGATGACTACACAAAATTCATGAATGAAGGACCATGGTTGATGGGAAGGGAAATTATCTTAATAAAAACATGGAAAATGAATTGGTCTCACTTTAATTTAAAAGTTTATCAATATGTTTTGTGTTTGGAACTCCCTAGTCTCTCTCCCACATTCTAGGTAGACTAGACATTGAAAAGCATTGCAAAAAAATTTAGTTCACTTGTGACCATTAACCCTACTACCTACTCTTCAAAAAGGTTGATCTAGGATATAATTTATGTGTTAGTTGATATAGACTATACTCTTCCTAAATTCATTCTGTTCAGGTCTACTCAAGTTGTAGGAAATTTGGTCATCTAAAGAATTCATGCATGGAGGACCATGGAGTTCTGAATTGTATTCTCAACTAGGAGGATGGTATCACTCTTCAAGTGTTCTAAAAGTAGGATGAGGAAGTTCTAAATCTTCTCCCTAATGAAATTTTCAAAAAGTTGAGGATTCAAGATGAGTTTTAACACATCTTAAGTGTGAATAAGATTCAGATCCTATCATAATTAGCTTTGTTAATTGTTACTTCTAGATGTTGGTTCTTCTTTTTTGTTTTTGTTTATTTTGTGTTCTTTATCATCCCATCTAAGTGATCAGGACTAGGTCCTAATTGTTCCTTGATGTTTCCCTCACCTTTTTGATCATGTGGGGGATTTATTTTTGGATGAGTCTTGCTCTTTTGTTTTTTGATAGATACTGCATACCTACCCCTGTTGACTCTATTGGTTCTTATTTTATAATTTTTGGGGAGAACTAGGCTTACCTTTATGCATGGTCTAGATTCCACACCATTCAAAGGTGGGTTTATCTTAATTTAAAAAAATGGATTTGCTAATATGTTTTACTCTATATTTTTATTTATTCAATAGGAATAAAAAATTAAAATATTATTCATATTATAACATATGACATTTAAGCATAAATCTTAATGTAAATGTTTAATTGATTTCCATGTGGCATATAATAAATATAGTAAATATAAACAATAATGAGATGCATAGATTTTATATTTTTTGTATGACTATAGTAGGTTTATGATAGTGAAATTTAGGATAAAATAGGATTGTGATAGCTCAAGTTTAGATATATAGATTTTGGATATTTATGGCCAATTCTGCATTCCTTTGATATTTTGGATCTATTTATCGTGAAAGTGAAGAAATTGTAATTTCTCTACCACCTGCCTATTTATACTAAATGGAAAAATGTTTTTTATTTTTTTAGTGCCTTGTATAAGCCTATATTTTCTTTATACTTTCCTTATAAACCTTATGCATTTTTAAGACGTACGAGACTAAAAAAAAATTAAATGTGATAGGCTATGCTAACCCTAATCATCCCCATTAATAGTTGATCATTACAAAAAAATAAAGACTCTTAAATTAGGGAAAAAAACCATACATATTTCTCTCACCTAGTGTGATTATGAAATTTTGTTCCTTCGATATATTTATACAATTAGTAATTTGGATTTGATACATGACAATATTAGCTCTTGACTTGATTTGGAATGATTCATACTTGGATTATGGCTTCTCCATCGCTCCATTTTGAAATGAGGCCTCGACTTATTTATATAGTGATCATTTTGAGTAATTTTATTTATCTAAATTATTAAACATGGGGGATGACCTATATGAATATTAATTTTTTTTATTACTAACCATTGAATGGCATGGGGACTATGCCATGCTAAGTCAACAAATTCATTACAATGAACATTTTATACATAATGCATCTTATCCCATATAATCAAGAACAAGTTGATTGAGGCCAATAAAAATCTGAGAGTGATACAAATAAGTTTTATAAATGACTTGGGAATTAATGTGTAGTAGTGAAGGAAAACATAAGGGTCAAGCACACATTTATGTTACTGGCTATATGAATTGGGAATAAGATTCATACATTTGAATGTAAGTTAATTAGTTCATGATATTCCTTGAATTACCATTTAAAATTACACATGACTATATTTAGGTATCTACAATCGGTGCTAGACTAGTGGAGTTATCAAATTGAAGAGTGGAACATTGGGATTTATCAAAGACAATACTAGGTGTTTTCCCCCATTTTATTGGGTCCGTTGGGTTTATATATAGAATGATAAATAATACTAGGTGAACCAACCATGATAATGATATTTGATGTGTTAAATGTATTCAATAGATCTTATGTCTTAAAAGTACCTCTCATTTGAAGTGGTGCCTCATTTCAGGGAACTTGTCTACACAACATTCACATTGTCACAAATAGAATAGGGATGATTATCACACTACAAGGGATAAGAGAAATGTTTTATTGAGTAATAGTTTGGTATTGATAATTAATAGGTATGATATACACTTGAGGGATATGTTTGGAAGTTATTAAAACAAACTACCTATAATACTTTAGTGACCTAAATGATTTATATGGGAGCAACAAGGGTTGAAGATTATGCTTGGGAGACTAGAAGATAACTGACAAGTGGTGACTCCTATAGTGTAGGAATGGAAGGAGTATGGGGAGTAACTATTAATTTTCATTAATTGATGCCATAGGTGGACTTTCAATAATTTAAATATAATTAAAAGAAAGAGGAATTTGAACATGAGGTGAAATAGTGGATTATGTTACCTTTTAAAACTAAAGTATCCTTTGAGATTCCATTTGAGTAAAAAGTATTTAATTCACATTTTTCCTATAAGTATGCATTTTTATTTAGAGAATCATCATAGGTTGTAGATGCATACAACCTCTCCTATATTTCTTGTGGTCACTCTGGTCTTGGAGGTGAGGTTCTAATTCCTATGATTTGTATCTTGATTATCACTTATTCAACATTAATGTACATCCAATCATGGGAATAATGATAGTGTCTTTAAACTACTAACACATTTAATCTCAATGAAATCATATGTTCTTTGATGTTTCCCATAGGATATTGCTATATTAGGTCATGGTCATCCATATTGAAGGAATTCTTTTAGGATATTATTGTATGTAATGTTTGACAAACCTTGAGAATGCTCTTGTCTACTTTGTCTATAATTTGATGCAACAGAGATTATTTATTTTATTTATATACTACACCGATTCAATGGTTAATTTGGTAGGTAATCTCTTTCTCTACTATTTTTCAAGAATAAACATGGGTATCCTGAGAAGAGACACCAAAACTCCTTGAATTATAATTGTAGTGCAATGTACGTAGTACCAATAGAATCCTATACTTATTATTTATTTTTCATTTTATTTATAATTCCTTGGAATTATAAATCCAATAATATCTTGGTACATTGTGGATAAAATTATTCAAATATTTATTGAATAATAAAATAAAAATTGTCTATATATAATCTAGTAAATTTGAGTTGAAAATAGTCTTAGAGGTAGAAGTACATCATAGAATTTTTTGAATATAACAATTTCACATGTATCATCAACCAAATAATACATCATATATAAATTTATTCCATTCATGTCTAAAATGAATTTTTATCTTAAGTAAAATGAAATGATCTCCTTTAGGGAAATGACTTATTTGTCATTGATAATCATCGATAATAGGGTCACACATATCTTATTGACATGAAAAATATTATAATCCCCTTATAATTCTCTTAGTATGGATATGGTAATAAAAAATTCATGATTAAACAACCTAATAGGAATCTTATTGATGTTTCCATTATTAACCAAATTATTGGGGTCTTTGTACCAATATATATTTGAACTTGCCTCAAAATAATGTTATTGATCCAATCTAATGTGGCCATTTATTTATACACTGCTATAGGCCAAGAAAATTTATAATATATTTATATTTCCATGACCCAAAAGAACTATGTTTGGTTATTCTTCATTAGATATATGATAATATGATTTTGGTATATAGTTATATTAAAAAACATTACATAAGAGGTCTCTAAAGGAAATAACTTGAGTAGTATAGGTTCCTAGTTAGTTCTTTCCTTTTTTTAGAGGATATGAGATCATATAAGTATTAAACATCTATAGAGGAATGGATATCCTTATCTAGTTTGGTTCTCACTCTTTTAAATTCATCAAAAAATATATTTACAATATCTAAAACCTAGGTCCAGTACAACCCTAATAAATATGATGTATGTTAATACTTATGGTGTCCTTTAAGAAAAGAAAATGGAATACTATGTTTTTTTTTAATATTTTAAATTTTTAGTCACAATGAAAAATTATTACGAAATAGACTTATAATATCTTTATGCTATTGTAAATATTTTAGTCTATGATAATCCCATGTTTTGAATGTGAATCCTAAATAATGCAATAAAATTTATTTTAGTTTTGTCTTTAAATTTAAGAATGAAAAAAATAATTTCCTTGTTCATATATATTAAATTCAAAATGTATCCTTTTGCATTTTTTTAAATTCCTATTTACCATTGTATTTTGATTTATGGATTGTTTCATGGCTTTATTAAATATAAAACCAAACGACCCATATGTATTGATATAACTTATTGTACATGATTTGATATAGCTTCTAGATCTCCATATGCATTTATTTGTGATTATTCAAAGTTTGGGTGATTATGAATTACTCAAGTGACATTCATAAGTTGGATTTGAGTCTCGTGTTCTTCATATTTATAAATGGTATTAATTAATTATCTATTTCCATGGAGTATTTGAAACTAGACACACTAAACCCTATGATTGGTTTGCATTCCCATAGATGTTAGGGACTTGCAAAGTTATTTGAAACTATGATATATGTAATGCATAAAATAGTGACTCTTGGCATGTTTCCACTATTTCATAGTAAAATAGTTATCATAACCTCCTCAGAGTTATTTTGAAATTGTAGGTTATGCCTACTAGTGAGAATGTGAAAATATGATGCATGACACCTATTATTTTTTTTGATGTTATGTATATCATGCTATATGGTCTAAGGAATTGAAGTTGAGTGATATATTTTATGAGGTTGTAGGAATTTTGAAAATTAAAAGTGTCATGTTATGAAAAACTCAGAATCTGAATGTTTTAATGAACATGGAAAGAAGGTACAAGCAATGTGAGGTTCATATAAAAAACATTTGGGACATCTCACACATTCTAATTGGTTCAAAATTATGTAATATTGGAATATAGTGTGTGGAAATTGAAATACTACTTATTTTGTGCTCAATTGCTTTGTGCCAATGTAGATATATGTTAGTGTCAAAGATGCATTCTAGTAAAGTAAAATAGAAACTAATATTACAAAAGATTGTGTAAATAATTAAAGGATGTGTAATATGGGGCTTGTGATTCTCTTAATGCATATTATTTAAAATAATGAAAAAATGAGACAAAATACAATGAAATTCAGAAAAATATTTTCAATATAATTCCTTGAAAAACATGACCATATTGTACTCATCATACTTGAAATTATTTTTGAGATAACCATAACAAGATGCAAAAAATAAATATCGAAATGGAAAATCCATTGGATCATAACAACTAAATATTCTTAAAGACTAATATTCATATTATCCTAAATTATTTGTAAACAATATTAATAGAGAAGTGGGTACCTATTAAAAAATAGTGGGGCTGCGTTATCCATAATAAATTTCAAGTTTTACGAGGAATAATTTCAAGTGTTAGAACCTATATTTACTAGTTAAATATTGAAAATAATATTACAAAAGGGCTGAAAATTTCATGTCATTATCAAAACTAATCTTAAGCTTTAGTGTTTCAAATGACATACTAAGCATCAACACAAAAAAGAGTCATGCATGAGCATGAAATGGTTCAATTACCATGTTACTGGAATTTCAAGTTTAACCCAAGACTAATAACTTCAACATGAATATCTAAAGGACTTCTTTTTCTAGGATTCAGGTTGGAAGAGGAAGGTTTAGGAGTCACTCTACTACTCTCTAGGAATACATATCCCTAACAAAGATATATTTGGCTCCACTCTAGGTCTTTCTCCATTTATAACTAGGTATCCATATCCCTAATGAAAATTACTTGAATTATTCACTTGATTTTATTTTTTGAAGATTTAATGTTTTCCTCATATTTTGATTTATCTTTAATTTTTTTGAAGGGTTGAGAACCAATCTATCTAGGTTAAATGATATATAAGAAAACTTTTCCCAATAAAACTTTCCTTTGTTATGGTAGCTTTCCTCTGCAACCTTATTATCATTTAAGTGTAAACATTACTATTATTAATGAAAAAAAGTTGCTAATTCACATGATAATATTAAAGCAAAGGTTTGGATCATAACAAGAACATGAAAATTTCAAGAAATATATTGATATAATTCCATATCTTACTCAATTATCCTAAATTATAAACTTCTCATAATATTTTCAGCCTAGGTCAAATAATTTGTTAATAATCAACACTCGTATTCATAAAGCTTAAATAAATGTTGAAATGGAAGCGTTATGTAATCCTTCAGATCATTATATGTAATGAGACTTATTAAATATATACTACTACATAAATCAAATTACTAGTATATTTAATAAAAAAAAATAGAAATCAACTAACTATGAAAGAAAAAAATGAAAAAAAACATAACTAACTAAACTAAGTATAAACTATTCTACTCCTAAACTAGGAATCACAATAATTATAATGTGGATGCTGATGAAATAGTTAAGAAGTAGTGCTTCAAGTGTTATCCATTTATCATAAGTAATAGATCATTATCATGTAAGTCTTTCATCCTAAATGTATAATTTGCTAAGATATCAATTATCTGGTATGGACCAGTTCATACTGGAGTAAGCTTTGCACATATACCCTTTTGTTCTCATGTGATATATCCTAAAGTAAACCTAGGTGTAAAATATTGAAAATTTTCACCTTAGTTATTTTATGAGACCATATTTTTATGATATCCATGTGCCTCCTTAAATTTTGAATATATTATTCACATGCATCTTCCATTTTGATAATGTTTAGTAGCTTTGAATACACTTGATCTTCTCCTTCCATGTATTGATACATGAATTGGAAATTTTAGATCCTCAATGTAATTGGAAACATATGTTATTGAACATAACATAGTAAATATGGTAAATATTTAGGTATTTTTATGTATCTAATTTATCTTTCCCAAACCACATATTATAATATCAAATGCGATTATTTTAGTTTCTTCTCAAAACAATTATTGATTGCACCAATTAAATTATTTTTTGTAGACGAGCAGTGACACCAATCCATTGTAGATAATAATTGGATGAAAATTTTAGTATGATGTTATTATAATAGGTCCACTTTGTAAATTTTATAGTTTTAAAAGTGGTTCCATTATTAAAAACCATGGAAAATGGTGTTATAAACATTGTAACCATATTTTCCTCTTAAAAATTGAAAACATTTTATTTTTTCTATACTATTATTCATATCAATATCTTCATTCCGTTTGTTTCAAAAATCCATAATTTTTAACTCATATTTATGAATTTTGGAGGAATTAATATTTATGACACCACCAAAATATTTGTCTCTATGTGATAATGTAACGGTTAAAACCTTAGCAGTAAAAAACATAGTGGTAAAAACATAGCCAAAAAAAAAAAACATAGTGGTATTGGTAACATCATAAAATGTCACAAAGAGCATAACTGGGAAAATTTAGTGACTATCACATAGTTTATTTATTGTCTAATTAATTTTGGTCATATTTTTTAACATTTCATAGTGGAAAATTAATGCACCAAATTTATAAGCAAAATAACAAAGGAAAATATGATTTCATGAGTTTGGACCTTTAGTTGAAAGTTGTGTCATCTTCTATGTGAGCACATCCTTTACTATTTTTTTTCATGTGATGTTTTGTCCTTGATACATTTTTTCCTTGCCATGTTTTATCCTCACTACATTTTTAATTGCTACATTTTTGTCCGTTACTTTTTCAATGGATGCCAAATATTATCCCCATTAAATAAAAAGATGGTTGTAATGGAATGATATGAGAAATTTCATTTTGGAAGATATTTTTAAATAATGACATGTCCTTACATGTTTATGTTTATATTTTAAAATTGTATTCTATTAGTAAATTTCTCATGAGATCTTCAATGTTATCATGTTACTAAAAGGATGACCACTACCTAGTTTTTCATGGAAACTGCCATGATTTCCATATATTCTTATTTAGATACATAATTGAGATAAATCCATTTATATTTATTTAGATATATAAAATATTTATTAAATATGAAATAAGCTTATTTTATCTTTAAAGGTATTCTTTATTTTTTACTCAATTTTGGAGGACAAGTTTTGTACAACAAATAGTGGATGATATGATCATACTAGTCATTTCCAACAAATTAGGTTTGATATAATTACACAACAATGATCGTAGAATAAATTTTACTCATAATTTGTCTAAGTATTTACCCTTTTAATAACCTAGCTGGCCTGATCTATATATCATATTCTTGATTTTTTTGCCATCCATTTCACTCTACATTCTAGTAGTTTTTATGTAGAAGGATTTAGGAAACATTAATGTCTATTGTTTTTTATGGCTTTGACCTATGTGTATGATTGTTTATCTTGAATATGATACTTTAATTTTATTTTTTTAAATCATGAATGTAATGGGGTGTTCATAATTTAAATTTTGCATGATAACAACTATAATGGTATGATCATATGGACCATAATATATGTATAAATCCTTAGTTTGGAATAACTAGAAATGAAAATTTAATAATCGAATATTTAATTTATTGAAAATATTTCTTAAATTTATTTGTCCATTATGCCTTGGAATCTTATTTTAGCATAGCATTTAAATGTCTTACAATCTCTTCAAAACCATAAATGAACTTTTGTATGAAAATAATTTTACCAAAGAATAATTTTAGTTTTTTCTTACCATTGGGACATTATATTTGATAAATTTCATTGGATATTTATAGATAAATTATTATACCTTATTTTTGAATAACGTGACCCATGAACTTATCTTGTATACTCCAAAAATTCTCTTTTATAGTTTCAATGAGATACCATACCTTCGACATTTGTTATATTTGTTTTGTAAATGGTACACATGTTCAAACATATTTTTATAAACCAAAATTAGATAATCCATATAGATAATGATAAATTTATATACTAAATCTTGAAAATAAAAATAATGGTGTATTGAAAGGTAAAAATTACATTTATCAAACCGAAAGGAATTCTCTTGTAAGAAAATGTCTCCCACTTGATGAGGAAAGATGTATTAATTATATCTTATTTTTCAATGATAATCTAGTTGTACCCTAAAAATATCTATAAAATACATAATTTTAGAACCAAAATAAATATAAATTACCTCATGAAAGGATGTAAAAGGACAATTTTCCTTATCTAATGATTTTTTAAGATTTTAGAGATCAACACAAAGTCTAATATATCCAATATTCCGATGGAAAATCACTATGGTGGAAACCTAATTTAAGTGTTTTTTTTTGGGAATATGATTCAGAAGGAAATAAAAATTTATAATTCTATGTATGATAAGTTTTAATATATGATTGAATGGTCTTTATATTTATTTGAAAGGCATTTGTCCATCCTTATGTAGAATGGTGTGATTAATAACCATGTGTCAAATATATTCAAATCATGATAGGACCATAATATCACATATTAATATTATTGAAGAGTAGATTTAAATCAATTTTTATTAGTTTTAGAGTATCTTTGGCCAACATTAACATAAAAAAGATGTTTTATTTTTCCTAAGTTGATAAGAAAAGATTCTTGTCCACTAGGCTTTGATTTTTTTTATATATTTTTAAATACATGTCCAAGTTTAACATTATTTCCATTGAAACAAATATTTTTGAAATATAAATTCATATTTGATTAAATAATCTCATCATTTTTTAATTTATTTCCAACAAATATTTCCTTTTATTTTCCATGTATCAATAAAAAACATGTAATTTGGATTCATTTAAAGTAATTTTTCATTAATATCAAGCTACCATAGAATCAATTTTTTTATCTATAGAAATGGATACAATATTGAAATATTCAAATATTTCAATCAGATTAAAAAATATATGTTTATATTTATTTAGGTATGAAATTTATTGATATAACTTACTCTTTAATTGGTTGAATACCAATTCTAACTTTTTGAGCATTTTTAATTCTTCCACACCATGATTCAAAGTAAATTGTAAACCAAGGATTGAACATTCATATTATCAATATTACTAGTACACAGAAATTGTAAATTATATATAAAAAGATACATTTTTATGTGAGTGTAAACTAAAGAAATCACTACAATCACTGCTTGTTTATAATGAGAACCATTGAGGAGAAAGGGCGATAGTAAATTTGAACTGATGTTTTTTTGTCTTTATTAGACAAAAACTTAGTAGTTAGAGTGTAAATCCCAATATCCAATGAAATAAAGTTCATTTTTTCATTTTTATAATTATACTTAGTGACAATATATTTAATATAAGGATATATTTATACCTTGATTTTATTGGATACACCTATCTGAGGCTACTACATACATGAAAAATTAGTAGCCATATATCCACTAAACATTTGGACCAATCATGTCTTAACAATATCCCATAAGCCTCAAGAATGTCTACCATGTGTATATAAATGAATTTTTGTATTATTGGATAAGATGATAACTACATATGAATAATATTTCTCCAATCACTTTTAATTAATAGAATATAATTCTATAAGACTTTATTAGATTCATATCCAATTTTTTGAAAATACCAATTGACTAAGGCTCCTAAATAAAATAAAAAATGACGTAGGTTATTAATGAAAAGTTTTATAGTGAGAATGAATAGATAAACCTCATTTTTGGTCTTGTGAATTACCATGTTAGCATTGTGTTGTATTTTTTTAGCATTAAGCTTCTAATTGGTGATTTGAATAATAAGTCTCATTATTTTATGATCTGAGACATTTTATGCACCATGATATATTTATTTATTTTCTTCTTGCATTCTATTATATTATATACACATTTTTTGAATGTTTGTGTTTATGTTAATAATAGGTAACTCATTCTTACCTTTTAGGTACGGGTCATAATTTTTACTTTTAGATCAAGAGGAAGGAAAATATTGTTTGGTTATGCAAAATTTGTTAGGGGCTTCTATGTTATGATTCTCAATGCATAATTTTTATGTTTGTAATGTTGAAAATCATGCACCTCATATGTGTTTTTGTTTGAATCATTATCGTCTTGATCATGGAAATTAAACATCTCCATTATAGACATACTGTGGGTGGAGATGGTATTGGAAGAATTGGAGGTGTTGGTTGTATTAGAATTATTTAGAAAATTCTCACAAACTTTCATTTCTTTATAATTTTATAAAAATCATAACAAAATTTAACACAATAAAGTTCATCATGTTGATTAATGTTGTGTACTCTACACCAATCAAGAAAACCTACTTCATAGATGTTAATTTCATGGACTATTTTTGGTGATAGCTGAGGATTTTTAGGTTAATTATTTGGGTTATTAAATCTCTTATAGTTGTATTTACAAGGACTATTATCTCTTTATATGTTATCTACATGACCTAAATGATTCATAAAGACATTATTGAGAATTTGAACTACACATTGAATTTAATTTAATTCCTCCAATTTTCAAGATTTAGTTTTAGTTTGTGTGTTATTAATTGTATGTATTCAAGTCTTATGCTAATTTTATATTTTAGTTTTATTATTATTAAAACTAAGCTATTTATTTTGGGTGACTTATGTTACTATCAAGACATTAGTAGCTAAATTAAGATAGATAAAATGTATATTCTAATATTCATTCAAAATTAGGTCAAGCATAAAAATATTTGGACTAATATTTATAAAAATAAATACTTACGTGTCAATGTTGATATATTTAGAACATGATTTTTATAAATAATGTACTTTTTCAGCTCATCTAAGGAAAATAAAAATCATAGGGACCAATGTATTATTATACATCACTATGAATAAAGGAGCATTAAGTTCATATGGATAAAAAATATGTGTGCACATTTTATAAAATTTTACAATAAAATATTTAATGGTCTCATGGAGTTATTTTCTCATGCTATAAAATTGTTGGTATAGGACACTATGCTGTATCACTTTTCCAAATTATGATAAGAAAGTAACTTGAAAGTTAATATAGATGAAATTTTATAAAAGATTAAGGAACAGATCATAGACAACATCATGTAATGAAAATGATTTTTTTTTCAAGTAACATCTTCATATTCTACATTCAAGAGTTAGATAGCTGATTTGAAATAGGTAATATGGTATTAGCAAGTTTTAACTCAAGTAGGACATAATTAAGCAATATACCTCTCATTATTCCTTGGGAGTTCATGATTATATCCTAAGAAATTAATTTGCATTTCATCTAACCACATAGTCATTAGTCTATAAGGTTTGAAATTAGCACCAATTAGTGAATGTAATTAGTTGCATGAAATTATGGATCTTCCTTTAACAAAAACTAGGATTCTTATATACTTACAATGACTGAAGTAGAATAAAACTAGATTCATAGTTTGAATTGGTTAATATTTTAGGGATACCAAGATGGTTTAACTAAACATGATAAAGAGCTTGTGTAGAGTAATAAACGAAGGGCCTTTCTTCTAGTGCCAACTAACTTTTTGATGCGGGTCTAAGACCCACCGAGCTAGATTATGGAAAAATTCTCTCCTGTCTTAGGATTATAGGGTGTAACCTAGGGATTGAGCTTCATATATTCAATTTTATAAGCAACCACATTTTTAAATAGTTGTTGTGAGAAGTGGTTTTCACTAATGTAAATTGTTCTTGACAAACATATATTCCTACCTATGAGGAAAAAGCTACCATAAAATGGGTATTCATGATGATGTTGGGTATAGTGATTTATTGACTGAAATAAACACAAAAGAAAAAGGAGGGTAAGGTATAAATTAATCTACTAAGTTAGAAATGAAATATTATTTAAATTGATCAATTTTATAACATTGACTATGTATTTTAAACTATCATTCACATAACTATATTTATTAGTAAGATTTAGATGAGAAAAATGAGGAGTCTAATTGAATTATATTACAATATTTCCTGTGACATTTACTTGATAAAATTTTGATTTATGTTGAATTATGGATCATGTAAATTCATTCGCAAACCAAGGTTATAATATAAACTTTATTCAAGAAATAGTCTTGAAATTTTTATTAATAAATTCAATTAATTCTTAATTCAAAAAGGACTTTTTTATACTAATTAATTAAATCTAATATCTCCTGCATTAATCAAAAATTTAGGAAAATACGCAACATACGTGACTAATTTTTTAAAATAATTTAGATATTTAATTTCTAAAAAATTCCTCCTTTAATAGGTAAATAACCACCACATCTAAAAATAAAGATACCTACATAACTAAAAAAAACTTCTAAATTTAGAAAATAGTTACAAATCATGAAAAGTCTAAAATTATTTTCTCAAATAAAGATATAACCAAAAATAGATTTTATCTCCCATATAATTTTGATTTATTTAGAGCTTTAGAAGAAATAGATTTCTAATTTTGAGAAGTGATTTTTCATAATTCATACTATTCATCTATTCTAATCAAATTTATTATGGGAACTCTAAACAATAACTCTTATTCTGGCCATAAAATTTACATGGATTTCCAATAAGGTTTAAAGAGTTCCATCCATTGTAATAACACTTTTAATTTTTTACTTGGTGTAGATGACTAGGTAAATAACTTCATTGCTTCCCCACAATTAGCCTTGAAAACCTTTCCCTTGAAATATGTCATAATTTTAGCAATTTTGGGATGAATTATTCAAGGGATACTATATTATAATCTATACAAAATATTGGAAAATTCATGGATTCCTAAAAAATTTCATAATCATGTATATTGAATTTTCAATACACTTTAGTATAATGATTATGTGGTTTAAATATTCCTATAGATAAGTCCTCATGTGTATATAATTTTATGACACATGCCAATGTCAAACAACATCATCAATTTTATATGAAGAAACATATTTTTACTTATCACTTTGTATAAGTTTCAATTCTTGACCCATATTTATATAATGGTTTCCTAACACAATCCTACTTTCTACTATTAGGGAACACTTTTATTCTTTTCTTATAAATTATCAACCAAATACTCATACAATGAATCCAAAGCTCTCTCAACTTCCTCAACTATTTTTTCAAGGACCGATAAATTTGTTTTAGTTTATACCAATACATATTTTGTTTTATTCATTGGAAAAATTTATAGGATAGTTCCCCTTTGGATGCTATTATATACTCAAGGTCTTCTACAAAGTCATCTTACTCACCTAGTTTAGATTTTATTTTTCTTGTCAAATTAAAATTTAATTTTCTAATATCATAAAATATGTGAGTCTCATATTTTTTATAGTAACTCTTTTTAGTTTCCCTATGTATTTTTAAAATTTAATAATAACCTAAAATTCCTCAACCATTATCATTTATTTCCTTTTGGATTTGATAAGCTCATAATATTAATCTAATTATCATCTAACTATTACAAGGAAATAATATAGGTTGTGGGTGTTGTGGCCAATATGGATGATGATATATAGAGTGGATTAGAAATTGGAATGATTAATGGATGGGTATGAATGGTATTGGTAGTGACTGGTGAAGAAGCAGTGTATTACTTAGATCTAAGAGAGAAAAATAAGGATTTATCCAACACAATGCTAGGATTTATCCATTTTTTATTGGATTTACATATACCATGACTAATAATTATAGGTAACCCATATATTATAATAATATTTTATATGGGAAATAAATTCAATGTATCCAATATCAACAATGTATCCCTTATATACCTTGGTGCTTCTATTGGAGGGACTTATCTACCCAATGTTGAAACTATGCACAACAAAGATTGGATGGTTGTCACACTTCCATTAGTAAAGAAAAATTATTATTTAGTAATAAAATAAACTTTATTATAAATAGGAATAATGAATACTTAGAGGATATTAATGTAAATTATTGGAGCTAGTTGCCTGGAGTATAATTTAGATGTCTAAATGAATTTTTTGAGTGGAAGGGGTTGAAGCTTTTTATTGCAAGAATAGGAGAGGATTATAAGTGGGGAATTCTCTAGTGGAGGAATATAAGGATAAAAAGGGCGATTAACCATTATTTTATCACTAACATATTCCTCCACTAGAAAATTCCCCACTATAAGGATAAAAAGGGTGATTAACCATTATTTTATCACTAACATATTCCATAGGTGGACTATCTTTAATTTTAAGTGAAGCATAAGAAATATGAATTTGAGAAAGAGTTAAAAAAGGTATTTTATTACCTCTTGAATTGAAATTATCCTTTGACACACTATCAGAAGAGGAAATACCTCTAAAAAATTTTCACTTATGTATGGATATATAATATAATAATCAATATATGATACATATTTATCTAATCTCTCTTCTATATCATGTGGTCTCTCTGACCTTAGATGTGAGGTTCCCATTCCTATAATTTATATTTTGCATCACTTCTTCATCATTTTTAAATATTAATATACATCTAATCATGGGGATATGGATGGTGATTATAAAATTACAATGACTTCCATCTCATTTACTTTATATGTTATTTGTAATTTTATATAGCATCCCATTGTCTTAGGTCATGGTCATCTACATTGACAAAATACCTATGGGTTGTTATTGTATGCTATATAGGCAAAACCTTGATAATACTATTTAATAATTTATTTGGCATTAGAGTGCATGGATATTTTATATTTTATATGAAAAAATTATCAATTCCATTGATAATTTGGTATCAAATCTCATGCTCTACTATGTTTTAAGTAAGGAATCTAGTTA
The DNA here is from genome assembly GCA_037957365.1 of Torreya grandis. Lineage (NCBI taxonomy): Eukaryota > Viridiplantae > Streptophyta > Pinopsida > Cupressales > Taxaceae > Torreya > Torreya grandis. Next base: position 534,112 of record JARHVA010007407.1, read on the forward strand.
CCTTAGAGAAGACAACAAAACTCATTCATTTCTAATTATAGTGAAATATGAGTAATAATAATAATATCCTATATTTTTGATCTATTTTTAATTTCTTGTCTAATCCTTAGTATTGATACTTAATGTCATGGAACAATGGTGAATTTAAAAAGTCACAAATTTCCTTAATAAAATTTATGAACTTGTGTGCATATGATTTAGAGAATTTAAAGCAGACAATAGTCCTAAAAGTAGGAGTCCATTATGAATTTTATTTTAATATAATAGTATAAAATGTATTTTAAACCAAATAGAACATAATATATTAATTTATTCCATTCTTGACTCTAATTAATTCTTTTATTAAGTTGAATGAAATTATATCCCCTAGGTTAACTACTTGCTTGTCATTGATAATAGGGGCCTAGATAACCTAATAGAAATATTATATATGTCTTACCTATTAATCTAATGCTTGGGGTATTCAAAAAAATATTTTATCATTTATCTATAATTATGGATTGTGATCCAATATGACATGACTGTTAGGTTTTACACTATTGTAGGTTAAGGAAATTGATAATATCATTTTTATGTCCATGCCAACTAGGAATGATATTTGGTTCTTCTTCTTCAGAGAAAAGACAAATTATTGTTTTTATACAATTCAAGAAAACACACTGCATAAGAGTTTTATAAATTTAAATACCTTAGGTTTTGTATCTACTTGATGGAGTCCCTCATTTTTTATAACCATCATATCATATAAATATTTGGCATCTATAGAGAAAAGGATATCATCCTTTGGCACGGATCTCACTATCTAAATCTCAATGAAGATGGCACTGTAATGTTTGAAACCTAAGCCTAATGAATCTATTAAAAATTATTATATTTATGAATATCTCGTAAAGAAAGAGATAAGTGACCATTTTTTTTTGTTGAAATTATTCAATACTCATTCATGCTTTAATTTTGTTATGAAATAGCCTAAAAATCTATTTGTTTTCTTGGAAGGATTTTATTATATAATAATCTCATATTTTAAAATGAAGTTTGAGTAATGAAACCAAATTTGTTTTAGTTATCACTTTAAATATTATGATGAAAAATTAAATTTACCTGTTCATGCATGTCAAATATAAATTATTTCCTTTTGTATTTATTTAAATGACATTTTCTAGTTGTGTTTTGATTTTGTCTTTAATTCATGGATTTAATAAAGAATAATCCCAAACCATCCACATGTATTGATAACATAACTTGTATATGATTTTACATCATCTATTTCTTTACATGTGAATATATTTATGCTTAGTTAGTGCAAGTGCATCAATGTTAGCCAAGTACATTTTTTATTGGCCCAAAGTCTCATAGTTGTCATATTTATCAATGGTGATGTTTAGCTATGTATTTATATAAGGTATTTGAAACATGAAACATAGTACCCAATGATTGTATCTTAATTAAATAAATATTAGGATATTTTAAAATTATTTAAATTAACAAGGTGAGTAATGAATAAAATAGTGACATTTAGCATGCTATAATTATTTTGAAGCTATGTCATTTTCACACCCTCCTTTGAGTTTTATTTTAATGTGGAGGGTGTTCATGATTCCTAAAATAATATTTATAAATATAAAATATAAATAATACTGAATACCTTAAATATTGCATAAATCAATAAAGTTACCTCAAGAGTGATTATTCACATGAAGAGAGACAAGAGTTTATAAATGGGGCAACTCTCAAATAGAGAAAAACCACACAAGATATTAAGAAGCCTTGTAATAAATGAAAACCAAAAATATAGAAATAATAATTCAAGAGATAAAATGGAATCAATCTAAAATAAATCGGATGCATGATCAAGAGAAAAATCATGGTTGAAGAACTACCAAAAGTCAAGAAGAGAGGAAGATAAGAGCTCAATAAATAGAGTTATGAGGAATAAGGAGATACATGTGTAAGATTAAACATGTGTTTCATGTTTCCCTAGTCATATTATAAGTGGGGACGTGTGTGTTCCATGTGGGGTGAGAGGAGTTACATGCAATTAACTCTAAATCTAAAAAATGGACATGAGAGATGAGTGGCACCTTAAAAGGCTAAGATAATGTAAATTAATAAATACAATAAATACACACATAAATAATACATAGGATTAACCTAAAATACTATATAAAGGACTCAAATTAAGGTTAATTTTCTAACACTCACCCTTAAACTTAAATTAAGGTTAAAAAGGTATAGAAAGCATTTTACAAGTAAGAAATTGAGTTGAAATTACATAGTACTCCCCCTTAATAGAAAGTTCCTTCAAGAGGACTTATAAAATTTTAGAGAAGAAATAAGAAGATAAAGTTACACCAAAAATTTTAAAAGATGAATGTGTAATCACTGAGAATCTATAAAAATCTTATTTGGACAATGTGGTCAATTTATAATGGAACAAATACCAATAAGGAGTAATTATCCACAAAACCTGTAAGACAAACAAACTAACACTAATATTTCAAGTTAAGTAACACGTTATTCAAAAAATATAATTTACATACATACTGTAATAAAATTAGATGTACAAGTAGGTAAATTTGAGATAAATATAACTTCCATCATAGAGTGTGAAATACTACACAAAAATAACTTATGCAAAAAAAGCATATATCCTTTGCAACAAATTGCAAGGAATGTATAAAATGTTTTTTTATATAAAAAAAAGACAAATGATATGTGTCAATTATAAAATATATTCTATTTGAAGAATTAGAATAACTATCGTAAGAAGACATATCAAAGTCTCTAAAAAATTCCTCATTTTTAAGAATCCAAACAGTTTTACCCTTAGAGGTAGGAGAAAAAGTCATTTTTCAATAATGCAAAGTGTCATGCATGGATTTACTATAAGATTTTCATGGATACAACTTAAAAAAATTAGATATATGATGCTCTTGTGTTCCACAATGTGCACAAAGTTTAGAAATTTTAAGCATGGCATGAGCATTACAAATAGTATAATCAATAGAAGATTATTTATAAGTCCTATGATGTGGAGGATGATAAGATGTTAATTTTTTATGAGAAGTAGGTAAATCATAAAAAATTATACCTTTAAAATTTATATTAAATCTAGGAAAAATAGGTTCCAGAATACCATATTCACACTTACCAAGTTCACCACCTGAATATTCCACATAGTTCATGATTTTTTAGCCAGGGTTACTAAAATAAGTGTTCAAATAAGTTTTAACTATTTGAAAAGTACAATTCACTTCATCATTAGGAGAGATAGTGTTAAGTGCAAAGTATGCTATTTTTTTTAAATTTATAGCATCAAGAGAGGATTACATGTTTGTTATGTTATTATTAAAAGTATTTTGAAGTGAAATAACAAAACTATGTATATTATAAATTATATCATTCTAATAGTTAATTTCATAATCGAGTGCAATAATTTATTCATTTTTTAGAAAAATATTTTCCATAGTTTTCTTGAATGCTAAAAAATAACTAATCTAAATGCCATTGAGAACAATAAGTATGAACCTTATAAATGTCTTTTTTTAAAAGTGAATAGATGTAAAAAGCCATAACAAGATAATAATAAATTTACCTATGAGATTGAAGCAACAAAGCATAATGAATACAAAAAAAGCTAAAATGGTTGATTCTTTGAAATAAATTATGCCTTTATCTTAAAAATATGAAGTTGTAAATGTGATTTCACACCAAAACACCAAATAAAAGATTTGGTTGAAATAAATAATGTAAAAATAAAGTTTTGCTTTAAATTAAAAATAACATTATGAATATTGATTTGGATGTTATATTAAAAAAATATTAAAATCATTAAAGCTTGATAGTAAAAGACTCATCCATGACTTGGTTGAAATAAACAATGTAAAAAACAATTGATTTAAATAAAAAAAACATTATGAATATTGATTTGGGTGTTATATTAAAAAAATATTAAAATAATTAGAACTTGATAGTAAAAGACTCATCCATGACTTTACACTTAAAAACTCTATTTAAATGTTGAATAAGCCAAAAAAAATGAGTTTTATTTTTAAGAATTAATAAAAGACACTATTTTGAAAGTTAAAAAAGAAATTTTGTTTTTGAATTTGAAAAACATTAAAAAATGCTTACCAATGCCATGTATAGCTTAGAAAACAAAGTGAGGAAAATGCTAACAAAAAATAAAAATTTTAACCATGATTATTAAAATGTATAGGTACATTTTTTTATGATATCTAAACAAATACAAACTGTATTTTCTAGAATTTTGGATAACTTGATCGTAGATGACCTATTAACAAAACTCATAAAATATTTAGAAACCTAAGTTATTGATAAGAATATATGACCCTTTGATTAGAATGATTTTAGGTTAAAAATTACTTAAAACGTTAAATAATCAAATTAGAATTCCAAAGGTAATAGAAAACAAATCAAAAGAAGCATGGAAAAAACTGCTTTAGAAACCTGGAAAAAGATGATTGAAGGAAAATAAATTATACTCTTAATACATTCAAAATATAGAGAAATAAATAAATAAATAAATAGCGAGAAAAAATAAAATATTAGAAGGAAAATAATCTTCTTTTCTAATTCCAAATATATCAAAAAAATTAAGATTCAATGTTAGAAACCATAGAGCTCCAAAACATGAAATAATATTTCCCAAGATCAAAACATAAATAACATTGAATACCTTAAAGATTATATAAATCAAAAAAGTTACTTCAAGATTGAATTAGCTACATGAAGAGATAAGAGAGTTGACAAGTGCAAAAATTGTCAAATGGATAAAAACCTCACAATCTATTAATAATCTTACAATCAATGAACTCTAAGTACATAGCAAGAAGAAGCCAATAGAGAAAATAATTGTCTCAAGTTCAAAGAGAGAATCACAAGGATGCAAGAGTAAGAATAATATTTAATAAGTACCAAAAGGTAAGAAGAGAGGAGGACAAGAGATCAATAAATATAACTAGGAGGAATAAGGAGTTACATGTGAAGGATTTAATATGTATGACAAGTGTCACTAGTCCTCTTACAAGTGGGGAAGATGTGTGTGCTATGTGGGAGAGAGGATTTACATGCAAGTAACTTCAAATCCAACAAGTTAAAATGAGAGGTGAGCAACACCTTAAAATTCTATGATGAAGTACATTTATAAATACAATAAATGCACACATATATAAGACTTATGATAAGCCTAAAAGACTATAGGAAGGACCCCAATTAAGGTTAATTATTCAACAGTTCCAAAATTATAAAAATATGACATGTGGGACCTCTTAGTTTTCTCTATATTATATAGTTATTGGAATATCATTTTATTTAATTAAGTTGAGTGATATGTGAGTTTGAGTTTATGATGTCAAATGCTGTTGTAGATTCTAGATGTGACATTTTGTGAATAACTTAAAATCTCTGAGTTTGAAAGATTATGATGAGAAATTACAATCACTATGAGGTGCATAAAAAACGCAATCACAACATCTGACAACTTCATGTTGGTTCACAATTATGTAATTTTTAAAAATAGTGCATGAAAGTTAAAAGAGTGTGTAACATTTGAGAAAATATATGTGTCAATGTAAATATAAGTTAGTGTCACAAATTTATTATACTTAATTAAAATAGTAATCAATATTATAAAAGAATGTGTAAGGAATAAAAACATATGTATTAAGGGAATTTAGACTATCATAATGCATGCTAGTTTGAATAATGAGAGAATGATCTAAAATATATCAAAATTGTGGTCAAATATTGTCCAAATAAGTTTGTGATAAAACTAGCCATCCTGTGTGATTCATAGTTGAAATTGTTTGTGAGATAACCATTAAAGGATGTTAAAAACAAATATTAAAATATAAAAACTATTGTATCATATATGGCCAAGATATTATGATTGACTCATCTAAGAAAAGAAGGGAAACATTACAATTTATTGTTAATTAGATGTTAATTTTTACATCATAGTTAAAGGTGAACATACTCATGGCAATTACATCCTATCCCATATATTAGATGCCATTGCATAATAACACTTTGTGTAATAAATGCATCTACATTAAATTTTTAATTTTATATTTATAAACATGGTAATAAAGCATAAATAAATATAAGAAAATAAAAACTTAAAAATAGATAATTTTTAATTTAATTCAAGCGTAAATAATTTTTAAGGAGAAGGTTTATATATTTATATTTATTATTATGTAGCATAGAAATATTCATCACAATCTAACAATAAAATCATGGTTTTAAGGAAGAGATATATAATAACTCATAAAACTTGTGCACCACCCAAGAAATATACACTCAACATTTACGGTAAACATAATTTTACACTATAAATTTCTTTGAGCCAATATACATACAAATTTTTTTTTAATGAATCCACTCATCAAATATAGGGTTTTGAAATACTCAATCATTTTTATAAATTTTGACATAGATCTATGCTAAATTAGTAATCTTCTTCAAAACCTAAAAGGTAATTTTAACATTAAACAAAAGATACCGATTTTTTTTAGGGGGTGTGTGTTCATTTTAGCACATTTTTAAGCACCGACTATTTATCAACCACTCAACAATGTAAAATATGGAGGACAATATGAAATTAAAATTCAATTGAACTAAAAACTATAGTGTGATCCCATGTATATCTATTATAAATTTCAATGTTACAAAATATTATTGATTTCCTATAGAATGTAATAGTAAATCATAGAAGTTATTTATACTTTCATTGCTTCTTAAATTCCTTCTTTAAATGATTGCATCAATTAATTTTTATCATTTGATATATGTCCCAAATGAACTAATTTTCCTATGTATTTTATATATATATATATATATATATATATATATATATATATATATATATATATATATATTTAAAATTAGGAGTATTGGTGCACAAGTTGAAAATTAATGGGAAAAGGGGTCAACAAATTAGGACACATAATAGTGAGGGATCCAAAATTGAATAAGAAGGGTCCACCTTAAAAAGAATACACTGTACATATTAGGGTGTTTATAGTTGTACAATTTTTTTTTTTGGAAAGACACCATAACCTTATGGTAACATAAAAAGAGAGATAAAGAAACATGAAAGAGAGAAATAGGGGAACATGATAGGAAATAATGACCCCATATATGCACATAAGGAAAACATGAAAATATGTGTTATGATTGACGATGAGTGAATGAGATGAAAGGTATTATTAATAAAATTGTGTGAATTATTAATAATAAGCACACATGAAAGGGAATTATGCACAAGTTAATGATACATGTTTGATGCACACTATGTGGGTTGAAATGAAAACACATTTGACAAGGAAAAAAAGGAAAGGAAACACAAGAATAACATTGTTATGGAGAAGTTGATAGATGGAAATGATCCACATAAGGAGAATGTAAATTGCATGGGATTGATCGATGATGGAAAACAATAAGTTATAATTTTGGAAAATATTATAGAGGATTCACTTAGTTAAATTTTCATTTATCACATGCATGAAGAGGGTATTAAATATCACTCTTATTTTTTAAATTTTATTACCAAACCATAATTTAAAATATCCATGGGTATCCTTAGGTAAAATTAAAAAAAATTCAAGAGTTAGGGTTAGCTCCAAAGTAAAATTGTTACCCCTAGGTGATTATGTTTGTCATATGTAGGTAAAAAAATAAACATTACACACAAGTTTTTAAAAAAATCAACATGTGTCACCATCAATATAAATTATTTCTTAAAACATCATTTCATAAGTACTAATTATCATTAATTTAACATGAAATAAACACAAATAAACTTAAATGGATTCTTAAGATAATTTTCATAAGTACTAATTATCATTAACATAACAAACATAAACATAGAGTTAAAAAATATATATTAAAAAAGGACATTACCAATTCTGATCAAGTTGAAGTGGTAATATTCACTACCACATGCCAACATAAGGTTTTCATCGATAGATTCTTGTGTAATGTGATAACTGGAACATGCTAGAAATGTATGTTCACTAGTAGATGATGAAAATCTTATGCCATCCATGAGTATACATTATAGTAACTATCTGAAATTTGAAATTAAAATAGCCTAAAGTGATTAAAAATATTCTTCTTCAACTTATTACAATAATAAAAAATGTTTAAAACATAGAAAACGAGAGTAAAATTTAGAAAAAACTAGAAAACAATCATAATAGATTAGAAAATATAGATCATTAGAAGAAATTCATAAGAGATTAGAAATTATATAACAATAAAAAGATTAACTTATATCTAAAAAATAATAATTTATAAATAATATCAAAAATTTATCTCGAAGATAAACTTAAAGGTTGAATCCCCTTAGATGAACCCTTTCATTAGTATATTGTAAGTATCAATCATAAAATGAAGAAAATAACCAACTGACCATCACCAACAACCATAAATTAAAATGAATCAAAATCATCATAGTAGGTTCTTCCAAGACCAATTCTAAGTTGAAACCATGTTGACAACCATTGGAGACACCCATTGCATAAGTAGTTTAGTATCATAAACATTAAAAAAAGTACCACAAGTTTATTTGACAATGAAAATTAAGTAATTTATTAAATAATGGTAGAGGGAGTATGTTCACATTTTCTACTCATCATATTATGTTCTCCATTACTAGATGTCAGTATTTTCATTGTTTAAGACTATTTTAAATTGCCTTGCTTGTCTCCCTATGATAGTTTATTCATATGCAAGAATTCCTTTACTCTGATATTATTTCTCCTTACTCCTTGTTAGATGTTGATTTTATTTATACCAAGGTAGATTCAGAAGATCATTAAACTCAAATATTTTAATATTATTCTTCAAATCCTAAACTTCATATTGGAAATGTTTTTAGTTATTTTTTTGAATTGTGTGTAATTAAATCCATTGTTTGTCAGCTTGTCATATAAATTTACCTAATTTTATACTAAATATTGGAAAACATAGTGGATATTATCAAATTATTGTTGATGTTGACCATATAAGCTAGTCAAATTAGATACTCAATTTTAAAATTGTTTGCCATTGGAGAGTATGATTTCTTTCTTACTCCATGTCTGACACCAATAAAACAAAAGTGCAGAATTTAGAATGTCAATGGAATATAGATTCAATTACTTTTCATTATTGTAGCTAATTTCTCATGTTAAATCTTTTTAAATTAATCATCATATTTTTTTCATAGCACTTATCCACAACATGTATTAAAAAAAAATAATTTATGATATCTATCCCTTCGACTCTATACAACAAGTTATTTATATTTTGATCCTCTATAAATAGTTTATCATTTCATTTATGTACATTTTGAACACCCACATTAAATCTACATTATTAATCCTCTTTTAAAATGGTATGAACATGTCTACATATTTACCCACATCAACATCCATGATAAAATTTAAAACTAGCACCTTGGGATCCTTTTTTGAATTTAAGCCAACTCTAGTTTACTTTAATAAATTTTGTGTATGGCCATGGTGTTTACATTTTCATAGGGATGTAATTATTGTTAAGCACAAAATATACTGAGAGGTGGGGGGTGAATCAGTATATTATATATCTTATAAATCTTTCCTTTAACCAAATTTCACTTAATCAAACATTCAAGATATGCAATAAAACTCAAACAATAAACATCCACACAAGATAGAGAGAGACACTAGATATAACGTGGAAACCCAATGTGGAAAAAACCACAGAGAATAAATATCAAATATATTCATGAGAAAAACCCCATAGGAGCACCATACCCCTTTTCCAAGTACAAACCTCAACTACAATTCATGATCACCACCCCACAAGAGCTTCAAACCCCTTTGCTGAGCACCAACCCAACTGCTATTCGTGAGAACCAACCCATAGGAGCACCAACCCCTTTGTGTATACCACACACCTATCTCTCAATGTTTCTATCTCAACAAATGATAGATCAATACAACATCTCCTTCCTCTCTCTCACTTTTGCTCTTCTAAGCTAGATATAACAAATACAAATCATCTCTCAAAATTACTCTTCTAAGCTAGATATTAAAATATCAAATCAACCTCTGACATCCACATTTACAAATGGCTTCTCAAGCCTTTATTTATAGCTTTCCAAATGACCTTTGGACTTCCCCCTTTGTGACATTTCATTCCTCATGGAAAATGGCACCAATCTTAGATGACCCTTCATAGCCAAGCATTTTAAAAGTCATGTGATGACCCTTCGTGACCATAAATGTCTTTCCCACTTTTGTCCTTATCTTTGGTGACTTTTCGTATTCCTTTAAGTGTCCCTTCATGAGAAAATTTCCCTTTACTCTTTTGTCTTCACTTGGTGACTCTTGGTATTCCCCAAGATGACTCTTCTTGGGAAAATGCATCCCATCCTTCTTTTGTCTTTATCCCATGACTCTTCATCTTCTCCATGGGCCCTTGTTTTGTATAATATGCAACCAAAAATATATTCATTAATATTAAATGAATATTAACTCATATTAGCCAAGACAAACAATATTAAAAGCAATGGGGCCCTTATCATCAATAATACTAAACCTTTGACATCAATGATAATATTTCCAATAATCTCCCCCTTTGTCATTGATGGCAACCTCAATCCTAAAACTGCCACATCCTATCACCTGCACATACCATCATCTAAAAACGTACAGTAACTCCCCCTTACTGTAGCAACCTGTACCTATTTCTTGTACCTATTTTTTTCACCTGTACCTGTACCATTTATTCTCCCCCTTTGACATCAATGAAAAAGGGCCTACCTAGATTAGCTCCCCCTCACTTGATGCTGAACATCAATGGTAGGAAGTAATAGAAATTACTCCCAACTCCTCTTGCCGATATTTGGATGTATCCTTTGATCGTGCCTTTGAGAAGATATCTGATAATACATACACATTTTTCCCTATCCTTTAAGCATTTGCAATCAACTCATTTGAATATTTTCTTCTAATCTCACAACCCTCTTTATGAAACTTTAATGTATATCCTTGATCACATATTTGACTAACACTCAACAGATTATGCTTAAGACCTTTTCCGGTTATCCTAGTAGTGGTTTTATCTCCAAACCTCACTGTACCACCATTAATATTCTTTAGAGAAATGAACTTACTTTTGTCACCTGTCATATGCCTCGAACATCCGCTATCAATTAACCATGGCTAATCTTTACCTCCCACATGCAAAGCTGTCTGCACCATCATATAATCTTCATGTTGTTTCTTCTGACATGAACATGTCTGAACCTTCTCCCTGATGAATGGAACTTTGAAACTCTGATTCTTCTTCTTGATGAATGGAGCTTTGAATCTTTGATCCTTCTTGACTGACTCGAACATGCTTCTGCAATACCGAGCTATTTGTTCGAAGTTGTTCCACTTGTAGCACACTATGGTCTCTTCATTAAAGCTTGATAGAGGAGCAAAAGATTTGTGGCTTCTGCTTGACTCTACTTGACTTTCCTTCTCCTTATTTTTTAAATTGTTAGCTCTTTTTCTACATTCTACTTTCTTGTGACCATATCTATTACAATAAAAACAATAGCCATAAAAATAAGAACTGTCTGTACATCTCTGACTTGATTACCTTTTGTAGCTTTGTTCCTTCCAGCCTTCTCTATTTGGAATGTCCTCTGTATTCTTCACTTCTCTCCTTTCTATTTCCTCTTGTGTCAAAGCTTCAGTATAGCTCTTTTTCTTTTCAAATCTGATCCCTGTCTTATTTGAATATGCCTTTTGACTTTCCAATATCTTATTTATCATGTTAGTGCTATCCTCAAATTTTGAATCACTAACTACTTTTTCATTGACTGCTTTTTGAATATCTTCTTTTAAAGAGGCAATTTCAATAACATACCTTTCACAATCATTTCTTTCTATTTCCAACTATGCTTTGAGATCTTCTTCATTCTTCTTGGCTTATTCAAAGTGTGCTTGTAGATCTTCAATCATTTCCTTTGACTCTTGTTCACTTTTCTCAATCTAGCACTTTAACCTTTGATTCTTCTTTTGAACAACTTCTAACTCTTCTAGGGCACAATTGAGTTCTCCTTCCATATCTACTTCAGGTTCCTCCTCTTCTTCTTTTTCATCATCATCATGTATGGCCATGAATAGAATCTCTTCTTCTTCTGAATCACTGACTCCACTATCTTTGCATGAGCTAGGATCTTTAGAATACAGGCTCTTCTTCTTGAATCCCTTCTTAGATTTGCCTTTGAAATTCTTCTTGTATGTAGGCTTTTCTTCTTCATCATCTTTAACCTTATCTGGACAACTAGCTGAAAAATGTCCAATCTTCCCACAATTAAAAAATTTAGAAGGTAATTTTCCTTGATATTTACCTATTCCTCTTTTTGGCCTGTGAATGAAAAGTGCTTCACTGTCATCTTCATCATCACTGGAACTATCACTTGATTCTTGAATATTAGCTTTCTCCTTCTTTGATGTCTTGAAAGCCGCTTCTCTCTTTGAGGGTTTATCTTGTTCTATCCGCATCTCATATGCCATGAGAATACCATGAAGCTCATCCATCTTCAGCTTGGCTAAATTCTTCATCTCCTCGATTGTTGAAACCTTTGCATCATATCTCATTGGTAGAGATCTCAAAACCTTTTGCACCATCATTGACTCTTCCAATGTTTATCCAAGACCTTGAATCTGATTTACTATCTGATCAACTCACAAGAGATAACCTGTTATATCTTCTTCTTCTTCCATCTTCAAACTTTCAAACTGCCTTCTGAAAGTTTGCAACTTAGCTTGCTGAACCTTTCCGTCACCTTTGTAAATATTCTCAAGTTTTACCCAAGTTTCATGAATAGATTTACATTGCATAACTTTAACACATTAAGATTCACATAAACCACATAAAATAGCATTTAAAGCTTTAGCATTACATTCACTTGCCTCATTTTCTGCTGGAGTAATTGTAGATGTTTGTGGCTCTTAATATTCCTCCACCACTGATCTTCATAAGTTGAATCCAAGGGTCATCAAATAAAACTTCATTCTCATGCTCTGAAAAGCATAATTCATCTCATCAAACAAAGGTGCCTTATTTGTAGAAAATCCTTCCTGTGACCCAGCCATCATGCTTTCCCGATCTACCTTCAAGTTGTAAAACTTTTCAAAAAGGAACCTACTCTGATACCAATTGTTAAGCATAGAATATACTGAGAGGGGGGGGTGAGTCAGTATATTATATATCTTATAAATCTTTCCTTTAACCAAATTACACTTAATCAAACATTAAAGATATGCAATAAAACTCAAACAATAAACATCCACACAAGATAGAGAGAGACACCAGATATAACGTGGAAACCCAATGTGGGAAAAATCATGGAGAATCAATCTCAAATATATTTGTGAGAACAACCCCACAAGAGCACCATACCCTTTGCCAAGTACAAACCTCAGCTAAAATTCATGATCACCAGCCCACACGGGCTTCAAACCCCTTTGCCGAGCACCAACCCACAGGATCACCAACCCCTTTCCCAAGCACCAACCTAGCAACAATTCATGAGTACCAACCCACATTAGCACCAACCCCTTTTTGTATACCACACACTATCTCTCAATGTTTCTATCTCAACAAATGATAGATCAATACAACATCTCCTTCCTCTCTCTCACTTTTGCTCTTCTAAGCTAGATATAACAAATACAAATCATCTCTCAAAATTACTCTTCTAAGCTAGATATTACAGTATCAAATCAACCTCTGACATCCACATTTACAAATGGCTACTCAAGCCTTTATTTATAGCTTTCCAAATGACCTTTGGCCTTCCCCCTTTGTGACCTTTCATTCCTCATGGAAAATGGTTCCAAACTTGGATGACGCTTCATATCCAAGCATTTGAAAAGTCATGTGGTGACCCTTCATGACCAAAAACGTCTTTCCCACTTTTGTCCTTATCTTTGGTGAATTTTTGTATTCCTTTAAGTGTCCCTTCATGATAAATTCGCCCTTTACTCTTTTTTCTTCACATGGTGACTCTTGGTATTCCCCAAGATGACTCTTCATGGGAAAATTTATCCCATCCTTCTTTTGTCTTTATCCTGTGACTCTTCGTCTTTTCCATGGGCCCTTATTTTGTCTCATATGCAACCAAAACTATATTCATTAATATTAAATAAATAGTAACTCATATTAGCCAAGATAAACAATATTCAATGCAATGGGGCCTTTATCACCAATAATACTAAACCTTTGACATCAATGACAATATTTCCAAAAATTATTAGACATATCCTTCAATACATGAATTGGGTTGATACTAAAAGTGCAAAGTATTTTTTTATTATGTTGTGCCTATCACTAGTTATGTCATTAGGACCAATTTCATCATCATCATCATCATAATTATCATAAATTTCATGCATTAATCTCTTTTTCATTTTCAAAATATCACTTGCATAACTATTTTCACTTATACCCTTAGGTAACTCTTTTGAAAAATTATTGTATTTAGATATTTTTGTTCCATAATATAAATGAAATAGATTTTCATTTCTAAATTAAAATGGGCTCACCCAAAACACTAATGATGTGTGTATCACCCTTTCAAACCTATGTAGAAAAATAATAATAATATTTTTCCAAAAATAATGATGTATGAGTAAGATTTACAGAATTTGTTTACACTTTCTTAATTTATTCCTTAATTACTATTAAATAAAATAATCCCAATTATAATATTTTTATTACATAATAATGATCATCTAATCAATCAACCACAATGATAATTCCCTACTTATATGTAAAAAATTTAATGTAGAAAGAAAAAACTCACCACATTCCATAAAACCATCATGTTTAAAAGCATAAACATAAAGACCCTTTTATTTGAAAAATGGCTTAGATCACCCATTATAATGATAGATATAAATTCCTCTTTAAAACATAATATTATCCATTTACTATAAAACTTATCAAATTTATTTAAAATATCAAACACATTATTCAATAACTCATGAGAAAGGATTAAATGTTGACCTAATAAATTGAGATAATTCTTTCTGATGTATAAGTTATCTACCATGTGTTTCAGTGACTGTACTTAAAAGGATTTAACAAGGGTGTTTATGAGCTCAAATACCTTCATTTGTTTTATTATTTGAAACAACAATAAAAAAGTGGAGAATTATTATGTAAATATAAATTATAAATCATTCATGATATTATATTTAATAGGTTTCCTTAGAGATGTCATTATACAAGATAAACTTTTGACTTGTTGAATTGACCTACAAATTGCAATCATTTTTTAAGTTTTTAAAATGGTTTTTAAATGGGATAAGAATAGTTTATATTTTGGAGACAAAAGAGTATTTTAAGAGTGGTTTGAGCATGGCTTCAAGTGAATAAAAACCATATATATTATCTTGTAAATGAGTGGCATGTGAGGGTGAAAGCCTTAAGTAATGCATAAATTATTCTCCTCCTCTACTCATAAGAATTTTAATGTCATTAATGAAACAATAATATCGATTTACACACTATTTTTTAGTGCATTTTATTGTAACCAATGAACCATTAATGCACCGAATAGCAATCAATATCTACAAATTAATGGTAGAAAACAACCTCAAATAGGGGATGGAATGATATATGTCACTGTTGATTGTTTTAGAATAAAATACTTTGGAACTAATCATTAAATATTGAATGAATATAAAATATGGATACACAAAGGTGGCATAAATTTATATCACCAATATAAGGAATAAAAATATATATCTTGGCACAAGTCATTGAATATCAATTAACGATCAAATATGGATGCATAGAGTTCACAGGAAGTTATTTCATAAATTGTTTTGATTTGTTTTTTTATTCCATATTAAGATAAATAAGAGATATATAAAATTGATCAATAATTTTCATATTGAATCTTAAAGAAAAGAAGTAGTAACCACATTATAATAAAATCAAATAGAACTCTCATTTTATAATCCTTGACAACCCGACAAAGAATTATATCAAGTGATAGATATAGACACATAAAAATTTTATTTGATACTTTTAAACTTCAATTATGAACTATATTTGACATACATGGCTTGTGTGGACTTATTTGACTCTTTTTTAAATTATCTACTATCTATTTATCATTTTATTCATTTGATATTCTTCAATTTACTTCGTTCATATTAAATTTATTCCTAATATGTGGAATAACAATATATTTCATATAAATCCTAATTTTATTTTTATAGATAATTTTTTTCAAATGTTTGAAAAGTGATAAAAATATTAAAAAATTGTTAGTTAGTGCCAGTGTTTTATTTCACTAATAATGTCACAAAATCTACCTAAACCTAGTTTTAAAACTAAAATCCTTATTTTAGGTTGGCATAGATATTCCACCTATTTTTACTGGATAAAATTCAACCAAAGAGTCACCTATATATGAATATAATTCATAAACTTGTGTCTATCTAATTCCAATCTATCAAACATCTATCATTTAGCTAGAATATTGAGAAATATATTTATATATCCTTGAAAGAACTATCCTAAATCATCTAAATATGAAAACCCTCATAGGAAAAGTATTTAATCCATGTCTAAACACATAAATTAAGGTAAAAGTTAAATATTTTAAAGTGTTAAAATCCAATAGGTTGCATTGAGTTATAGTGGATCATACTTGATACATACATACATACATATGCGTGTGTGTGTGTGTGTGTGTGTGTGTGTGTGTGTGTGTGTGTGTGTGTGTGTGTGGAATAAATATGTGTAGTTTGATCCCTCTGCATAGTATTATAATGAAGTAAATTTTCAACCACTCAAAAGTGATTCATTGATGTTATATAGCCCAAAATTTATCCCATATTTTCATGTGAATTAGGTACCTAAAGTGGAGATATTTTTCATCATAAAATAATAATAAAATAAGTACCAATGCATAATAATGAAGTTAAAAATTACATAGAAATTATCTTAATAGGCAGGCATAGAGATATGTGGAAGAAGAGACTAGAAATATACATAGATAATGTTATAGTATATAGTAGATGGGACTAATTTTCACATGTATCTAAGTTTGCATGATAATGTTATGGTTGATTCTGATGGATTGTTTCCATAACCATTTAGTTGTAAAATATTAAAGGACATTTTAGTTGACTTTACACAAACATATTGAAAAATAGATTAGGATATTAGCTAAGTACCCTCTTTCTTAGTCATTTATATAAATATTAAGTGAAATAAATATTACATTTAAATTTAGGTACACATAGTAAAAATTATATCTTATTCAATGTAAGTTTCAATAAGTTCCACTTATTTAGATTAACTATATGAAAAATAAGTTAATTATTTTTTGGGGAACCCAATCATTATCTTGAGTGAAAAAACCCATACATATATATACATTAGGGTTTATATTTATATTTAGGTGTTTAAATTTTATTTTTGATTTGCCCTTCCATGGATATTAATATATCCATTTTAGCCTATCTTTCCTGGTATTTTGAAAAACCCATTCTATGCCACCCATGAAGGTTATCTCTATCATACTTTTAAGGCAAAGATCTAGATAAAGTGGTATTGCAATGGATAAAATTGATGGAATGAAACTTATTCATATTTTCTTAATGTAAAATTTAATAATTAACACATAGAGGTAGAGGAACACATTATTAATGATTACAAGCCTACACTTAAGAATGTCTATGAATATGAAATGAATAATGAATAAAATGATAGAATTGATTTTGATGGACTTGATGAATTATATCCAATACATATGGAAACATGTTATATATTTTAATTTTAACTCATATTAGGTACAATTATTTGGATAATATATTGAATATAATCATAGAAAATAAGAATACGAATAATCCTAAGGTTTCCAAATCTGAGGAGTAAGATGAACACATAAATGATATGGATTTTTCTTTTATAGGTATTGTTTATATAATATTTTTCTGTATTGCTTCTTCCACTATCATTATTTTTATGTTTACACCTATGATAATGAAAGGGGTTCTAAAACGTGGTGTGGGGGAAGCTTAGGGCATTCCTTGTATTTCTATAACTATCCAAATGAAAAATACTTTTTTGCCTCCTAATATGGGTAATAAAGTGACATATTGCATTGATACACACTTTTATATGTTTATCTCTCAATATTTTATGTAAATTATCTTTGATATTAAATATAAAATATGTCAGTTGGAATAAAATTATACTAGAGTGGGCCATTTGATTGATTTAAAATTGATATTAAAAAATCCATTAGATGTAAATGTTTCAACTTATCCCTTGCCTAATATTTTTGTACACATAAGCTCACATTATATAATTCTAAATGTAACCCAAAATAACATTGTCAAGCTTGAGATGCAACTTGTTGAAATTATGCATCAAATGATAATTTTTTGACTAAGTTATTCAATAGGATCCAAATGGGCTTTACCATGTGATGGTTCTATGATCTTACATATCAATAAGTGTACTCATACAATCCTTTGGATTATTGGTTTTTATATTACCTTTATATTAACATAAGTGAGAAGATTTCATATAAGTAGATTTTAAAACTTAAGAAAGGAGTTAATGAGACTATTAGTAATTATTTACTAATTTGCAAATTAATGAAATATAGCATGGAAAACTTATATTTGTTAATTATATGTAATATGTATTAATTAAAAAAAATATTTCCCTTTATATGAGTCAATATTATTCAAGTGTTTTCACTTGTTTGATGACTTGTACCATATGATCAAGGATTGTGAAGTTAAGATCCTTAAAATGAATAAGATTTAATATGAATCCAACCCTCTAAGTATTATATTGTATAGTTTAAAAATAAATCATCTTTTAAATTGAAGGTAAAATATACTAAAATTGATGGGAAGGTGATAGTTAGTGAAATATCAGAACCTACTATAGATGATATTTTGTGATTATGTAGCACCTCAGTCTTGTAAACTTGGAAAACTCATGACCCTAGCTGTTAATCTTAGTTATACACATGCCTCATTTTTTCAAGCCTTTAATTTGCTCTATCTTGTGCCCCTTATCCTATCTTTTAGTTTGACCAGCCTTATATTTATGACATAGACATCTTATTTTTCCAAAAATACTTAAAATGTACTTATATTATACCTCTTCAAGTTGTTAGCCTATGCCTTATCTCCTTCTCCCTGGACACTAATATTTGAGTTAGATAATAGCATCAACATTACTTTAATAGCCTAATGCAAGTGTCAATTGCCACAAATTCATCCAAATTTAAAATGAAATGTATTACAATGGTTTTCTTAAGTGATTTAATGTGAGTTATCTCTCAATAGGATTGGTATTAAAAAAATATAAACCATGATTAATTCCTCACCTAAAAAATACCAAAGAGACCAAGGAACTTATTATAAATCATTATATCAAGCAATCAAATTGATCAAATCTTTCCTATTTCAACACCAATCATAGGGAAATCACATCTACAAGCCTAAAGTACTAAAGAAGTAGTCATATGGTCATATTTTCCAAGTTACAAGTTAGGTTATTATTGTACATGATTTACACATTAAATGATTCACACACAAGCCAAAAAATAGGGGATAAATGCATGTGTATGAGGCCATCTTATAGAGTATTGGATATGTAGGTAGCATCCTTTGATAATGGGGTTATTGCAAGTTAGCTCAACACTGTGTGCCGGATAACCCATTTTTTCCCATGGAAGATGGGTTTTTGCCATTTCACCAAGAATGATAATCATTAAACTAGATCTAAATGCGAGAGAAGATGAATCCAAACCTTGAAGCATCTAAGTGGTTATATCTTATTTGAGTACATATTATATATAGGACACTAGTGTCATCCTTAGCCACTAGTGTCGTTACAACTATCCCATGCTGATGTAACTATCCAAAAATCTAGAAGCACTAGATTTCGAATCCAATGATTGATCTAAACTATCTTCCTACCTAATTTCTACCTATACTAGATTTAACATTGTATTAGCATCAAAAATAACTAAGCACTTTATTTTATTCCATTTATATATATAGCATAGTTTTACTTTCCATATATAAACTATCTTATTTTAATAATTTCATCATATGGTACATCTAAGTTTAACACATTAATTGGTCTAATGTAGATTTGATATTCACTCTTGTGCCCTATCATTTATATATCTTTAACCCTTCCTACTGATTTAATAGTTTTGGGAATATTGGAATATTATTCCCAATTTAGTTAAGGGTTTGAGTTAATTAAATTAGTAAATAATATTTAAATAATTAATCTACTAATTTGTATAATTTAATTATAATTTGAACCTTTATAAAAATAGTAATAAATGAAGAGAAAATTAACTTAGCTTAAACTAGACTGAGACGGCTAAGACAGGGTCTAGAATCTACTTTATAGGATTGGGATAGTGTCATGAATCAAGATCTATCCTTCTTTTCATGAAATGATAGGTGTGATAAAAAAAGCAACCCTAGGTTATGGAACTATAGTCCTTTTCTACTATTACTATCTTGGAGGCCTAAGTTTTTTGGGTTTTTTTTGTTATTCCTTTGTGAGCCCGTCTATGAAGTTTTGGATGTTGGATGTCTGTAGAATTCCTTGTAGAGATGATTTGGTCATAAAACCCTAAACTCCATACTACTTTGAAAAATTTTGAGAAAGAAGGGGGGATTAGTTTGTGTAAGAATACACTAAACATGTATCCATACCCCTTGTGTGGGCATGTTGTCTACATACCAATACTCTAAAGAGGGATCAAGCCATATGTAGTTCTCCCACTTAACATGCTTTATGTAGTAGTGTGTATGAAGATGAAAAAATTATGTATGATTGAGGTGGCTAGGGATTAGTGTAAGGGTTTGAATAATCTTGTGGTTGTATTATATGGTTGTATGTAGACAATAGGGAAATATTCCTAAGTATTCTTTCTTGTATTCTTTCATGCTTTGTGATATTTTCCAACCCCTTCTAAATGAACTTTGAATGGGTTTTTATAGAGATATTTTGGTCATGGATTCAATGTGTTCATGTAAAGCCAACAAGAAGGATATGAACTAGAAGGAAGTGACCATTGGAGCTAAAAATATAATTAGATAAGAGTGTTAGAAATAGACACCCTAGGGTTTGATGCTATAGTACAAGTTTGGTTCTATTGTCTTAAAGGTATGGAACTTGGGGGGATGGAATTGTCATAGAAAAATTAGCCTAGAGGAGGTGGAATCAATATCTAGAAGGCTATGGATGACTAGGAATTAGTGAAAAGGTGCTTAGAAGGGTCATGAGAAAAAGTAAGAGGGACCTATGGGTTGGGTGTCACAATCGACACTCGAGCTACCTATTTTAACATTTTATATGACTAAATTTACCGCCCTTTATTCTAGTGATGTGACATACCAAAATACTAGGATAAAGGAAAAAGAGAAAGTGTACTTGAACTTACCTACAAGGGTGAAGCTCATGAAGCTATGTGATGTTGGGTGTGCATACATAGATCACATCATGAAGTGTAAATATAAAATTAAAAAATAAAGAGTAGATCATTTATTACTAGATACGCTATATCTAAAATAAAAATATACAAAGTTGGGTAACAGAGAGAGGAAGAAAAAGGAATGAATACACCTCACCAGGTACATGAACCAATACAAAACATGTTGTGATGCTGAGAGATGTTGGATGGGGTTTGGTATGTGTTGAATGATGCTATACCAAGAGTAATATTGTGAATAGAGCTAAGCAATCAATTCCCCAAAAGTGGCTTAAAAATTTAAATGTTGGTCCTTTGGCTCCATCATTTTCCACTAAGTGAATGTAGGTGGTCATGCATGTGTAGATTGATGTTTGGACTATGTGTCCAATCCCTCTATGTAAGTGGATCAAGAATCCAAAGGCTATTTCTTTAGATTCATCATCACCCACTAAGTGAAACTATGTGATCATGCATGTGCTAACTGATGTCTAGACTATGTGTTAAATCCCTCTTAGTATGTGGCTCAAGAATACGAAGGTTAGCTAGTCCTTTGGCTTCATCATTGCCACATGAAGTGAAGCTATGAAATGATACTAGTATGAAATATATGTCATATGAGATAGCTCTTAAATCCCATGAATGCTCTATAATTTGAAAATGTTGTCATGATTATCTGAATGAATGCTATAAACTAGGCCACTCATGGCCACTCAAAAAAGGTGGAGATTAGGCTTGTATGAAAGCCACTCCAAAACTAGGAAATAGGCTTATGTGGAATCCACTCAAAAATGATGAAAACAATTTGTAGATGGAATAAGGCATACAACTATTGGGAATGCCTAGGTAATATACTGAACTTGAAAAGAAAAGATGTCAAATGTGTTATGCACATTGTCCTCAATCATTGGTGTCTGAAACATGGATTTTGATCTAGAAGTTATACCAACTTCCTAATTTGAAACTAGAAGTGAGAGATATCATGTCGCTCATGGTTACCCCTATATCTAGATTATTATAGAAAAATGGTATTGAAACTATTGATTTTAAACTAAACTGTAGGTGATAAAACTATAACTAGTCTTATCTTTCTGTCTATTTCTAGAAAATCTAGGTTTTTTTGTTTGGATATGAGCACCAATATTAGACACCATATTGTCCAGTGATGTAGTCCAATATTATATCTCTTATCTTGGGCTCATTCTAATGATTGTTCTAAAATTGTCACTATCTATTTGGTTTGTTCTACCTAGTTTGAAGTCTGTATATTGTTCTAGGTGTTCTAAAAGCTAATTTTTTGATTGGTATGAGCTCTGATCTATATGGAAAAACCCCTATTTATTTCCCCCTCTTCGAAGGGTAGGAATGAAGACCCTAAAATGATTAACCTTAGAATAAAGATCCCTACAAGTGTTTTATGTTGTAAAATACATGATATAACAATGATAATTGACAAGATATCTCAAGATATAGCATGGTTTGTAATGGATATTTTTAGATCAATAGGGATATGCCTAGATAGATATAATAATGCCATATCATGTGCAATTTATTGAATTGAAACTAGAAGTCTGGTTAGTTTTTAGTTGTCAAGGAATGATGGAGCATGATGTCCATCATGGCATTCAAGAAATTAAGATAATGCATGATGTCGATCATGGCATTAAAAATAATTTAAAATCAATCAAGCAATAAGCACACAAGGAAAGAAATAAGAAATATATAAGATTTGCCAAGGGGCCAAGTAAACAAGGGACATGGGCACATGTCACTCAAATTATAAAGCAAGGATATAAGGCATGTTCAAATGTCACATACACATATAATTAGAAATAAGGAAGGTTGGCATGAGGGCCAAAATCACATAAAAGAGTACAAGCAAAGGACATTGTCAAATGTCCTAAGGCACATACATGAAATAAAATAGGAACTGAGAAATGTAATCATATCTAGCTACACAAAGCAAAAAATGAAGGCATGTAATATACTTTAAATACAATCACATGCAACTAATAAAATAAATAAGTAAAAGTATGCAAATCATGGAGTACAAGACTATGTATATGCTAAGAAATACACAAGTGTTGTATAATAGTGAAATGTTGATAGAGTAATATGTGTAAGCTAGTAAATAATGTACATCAACATGATATCTAGAGTGTGTGGTGTAGGAAGGACATAACCTGGATGGTGCGGTCATGTAGAAGATGCTCCTAGTGGGTAAATATATTGATTTAAGTCTATAATGTATAATTAGGATACTCCCTCAATGGGTAGAGTTATGCAAATCATGGATCTGGATGTCAATATACACACTCAAGGAAGATGAAGTGAAGCATGGTAATGTAGATAAATTGACAAATAATAACATAGAATAGCAAATGTAAGTGTAGCATAGTAGTAGAGATGTAAAACATGGATAATGCAAATTATTGAAATGTTTTGTGTTTTGAATTATTTAAATATTTTTATATTTTGAAATGTTATATTATTTTTGGTTTTTTGATATATTTTAATGTTTTTGTATTTTTGTTATAAGCTATGTAAAGTCAATCACGAGGAGACTTTATACAATAAATATTAAGAAAATATGTAGAACTAAGAAAAAATAAACCATGTAGAAGTAATTTGAAAGGAAACTATACACAAATAATTTGAGAGAAAATGATACTAATCAATGAGTCTTGAAAGAGACTACTTGTCATGGTGTATTGTATCAAATAAAGGAATTGTGCATGATTGTGAATCATGAGGGAATGGTTATGAATATGAATATGAATATTCATATACATTATTAGTATCTTGGTAATCATAATAACCTATATTGTTCCACTCATCATTATCATCCTGATCTTGAACCAATGAAATGCTAGTGTTGAGTTTTGTTGTATCTATATATTTTTCTTTGATAAATTGTGTCTATGAATGATTTTCCTTAGGATGTTCAATAAATCCCAAACCTTGGAGACAAACATTATCAACTTCTAGAATAGTAGTGATGCCTTGAGCATGTTTATCCAACCCTTGACCTTAATAATCAAACTATTGTATATATTTTTGACCAAACCCATACTATTTTGAATGTTGAGCCTCATTTTATATAAATAAATTTACATCTTTTTCATGCTTTACTTGTGCTTGTGGTACTAATTTTTTCTCTAATTTTGCTTGTTAATCCTTTTATTGTTTTGTGGTATGATTTGGTAACCACTTTTGTACTATTTATGAATTTGATCCTTTGTGAATGTGTTCTTGTGTCATTGTGGATTGCTTGATTTATTTACCTTGTATAGGGTCCCCATTATCAATTATATACTATATATATATATATAAATATATATATATATATTTAATGCTAAACATGAATCTATGTGATGCCTATGCATTCTATGATATGCACAATAATATTTTGATCTTCTCAGTAGATGTAGAGGAGGTAGTTTATCAACTTATCTTTAATAATTTCCCTGAGTACCTCACTTGAACTCTTGTTTAATATTTGAATGATTTTTGAATCACTAGTTGTAGAGTTACTTTATTGTGATTTCTTGTTTTGATATGTAACATTGCTTGCAACCAATTGACTAGGTGAAGGTACATATACATGATTGAAACTAGGGTGCCTTTGAGGCTTTTGTATTATAATATAATTTTCAAATGTTTTGATATTTTCATGTAATAGATGATTCTATGTTTGTAAATATAAATATTAACTTTCTCATACTGGTGATTTGATTTCTTAGAATGTCACAAATGCAAACCCTAGTTAATTTTGATTGAACATGTAAGCACATATATTGAAGAGGGTTTAAAGAAGATATAGGTTGAATGCATGTCTTAGAAACAATAGTATAGGATAAATCACCTTTTGTAAGGGTGATATCATGGACTTGGTTAGAGGGAAAGTAACTACCACCCTCTTAGGGAGAAGAGGAGAAAAGATCTTTTTCCTTGGCATAAGATATAACATGGAAACTTGATAGGTGGTTGTTAGCATATGCAATGGATCCTCTAAGTATGTAAGGATTTTATTTTTAATTTAATTACACAAATAGAGAGATGGAATTTTAAATAAGTAATGAAACCTTGTATTAAAGAGAGGTAAACATTGATTTGAAGGAAAAGCATCTCAACATGTTTAGCAATAAATTTATTAATATCATCCCCTATTATAAAAATTAAGCACGAAAGGGAAAGAATGATGCTTTGTATTAACATATGGTAAAATTCATAGTTCATGTAAATGATAGGACCGAGTATGGACTCGTTGTTTATAATAAATATTTTGAAAGAAGTGAGATCCATTTTTGATTTTATGTGAAATTTGATTTAGATGTAAGGTGATACCTCAAGAAAGCATAGGGACCTAGTAATTTTAACTAGGGTTTGAAAGAAAATGTTTTTTTAAAAATTACTATATAATTTTAAAAATTAATATGATTTTTTTATTTAAATATGCAAGTAAAAAATCAAAAAAATATTGGCAAAATTCTTGATTTAAATGGACCTAGTATATATAACTAGGGTTTGACAAAAAATGATTTTTTAAAAAACACTATAGAATTTTAAAAATTAATTTGAATTTCTAATTTAAATATGCAAGTAAAAAATTGGTAAAATATTGGAAAAATTAGGAAGGAATTTTCCCTAGGGTTTCTATGGTTTTTGTGTGTAAACAAATTAAGTTAGGTTCACTAAATGATTTACTAGTTTTGGGAATATTGGATTATTATTCCAAATTTAATTAAGGGTCTAAGTTAATTAAATTAGTAAATAATATTAAAATAACTAATCTATTCATTTATATAATTTAATATTACATTGAACCTTTCTAAAATTAGTAATCAATGAAGATAAGGTCTTAGCTTAAACTAGATTGAGATGGCTAAGATAGGGTCTAAAATTTCTTGTGTAGGACTAGGATAGTGTCATGAATCAAGATATAGCCTTTTCTTCATGAAAGAATAAGACACCCTAGGGTTTGGCACTATATTCCTCTTCTGTCATTGTTGTCCTAAAGACCTAAGCTTTCTAGCTTTTGTATACTATCTTTGTGTGAGCTTACTTATGAAATTTTGGATGATGGATGTCTATGAAACTCCTTGTATAGCTGATTTATTCCTCAAACCCTAGAGTATATAGTGCTTTGAAAAACTTTGAGAAAGAGAGGGGTTAGTGTGTGTAATATGCATTGAATGTGTATCCACACCCTTTGTGTGGGTACATTTCCTACATACCAATACCCTGAAGAGGGATCAAGCTATATGTAGTTCTCCCACTTGATGTGATATGTGAAATAGTGTGTATGAAGATGTAAAATGCTAAAATTAGGTATGCTTGAAATGTATAGGGATTTGCATAAGGATTTTAATAAGGTTATGGTTGTATTGGATGGCTATAATAAAATAATAGGGAAATATGCCTGAGTAGTCTTGTTTGTATTCTTGCTTGCTTTTTAATATTTTATAACCCCTTATAAATGAACTTTGAATGGGATTTTATAGAGATTTGTTGGTCATAGATCAAATTTATTCTCATTAGACTAACAAAAATAAGGATAGCAACTAGAAGGAAGTGACCATTGTAGCTAAAAATACAATTGGGTAGGAGCATCAGAAATAGACACCCTAAGGTTTGGTGCTATAGTCCAAGTTGGATGCTATTATCTTAAAGGGACAAGACTTAGGGGGATGGAATTATCATAGGAAAAACAGCCTAGAGGAGGTGGAATCACTATTTGGAAGGCTATGAATGACTAGAAATCAGTGAAAAGGTGCCTATAAGGGTAATGAGAGCAAGCAAGAGGGACCTATGAGTTGGGTGTCACAAGCCACACTCAAGCTACCATTTTTCACATTTTATATGACTACATCTGCCTAATTAAGATAAACCTCTTATCCAAATTAGGGTTCAAAATTTGGTGGACCTAATATTTGAATATCAAACCATATGTAAAGTAGGGTTTTATTATTTTTTTTGTGATTATTGTATCGTGTTTCAAATTTTAAAATTTTCATTTACAAATCAATGGAAAATGTTAGTGCATAAAATTGATTCAAAATGGAAGATGAAGAATCATTGATTACTCATATCAACAAAAATAAGGGGTTAATGTATACATTTATATATGTTACAAGAGATGAAATAAGTAAACAAGATAAAATAAATGTTGCCTCACCTAGTAATGGTGAATCCTTAGAAGGTAATATAACTCTACCCACACTACAACTCAATACATATAATGGGGGAACACTAAATTGTAACTTAGAAAATGTGACCTTATGACTTCTCCTTTAGTACTTCAAACATGTATGTGTTATACATATGACTAGTGTGGAAATAAAGAAGCTTTGATCAATTTGAGTGTTTGATAGAGTGATTTTTGATAAGTGCCTTAGTATATCTAGTATTTAATAGGTGAATAATGAGTGAAGGTTGATATTGTATTTATACCAATCCTATCAAAATAACTACATGAGTTTGAGGCCCTCTTCTAGAGCATTGGTTATATAGGTATCACCCTTTGATAATGGGGTCATTACATATCATATCAAAATGGTGTGCCCACTAACCCATTTTTACCCAAGGCCACATTGAAGATAAAAATATAGGGTTTTTCCATTTCACTAAAATAAAAATTCCATGACTATGATATGAATGCACAAAAGTGAAGGCAATGCCTAACCTATAAGCATCAAGGTGGTTAAATCCTATTTGAGCACATATTCCATACAAGACACTAACATCAAGGTCAAACACTAGCATCAATGCAACTATCCTAGGATGATGTAAATTTATAGAGAGCGAGAGGAACTAGTTCTAGAATTTGATGATTGATCGTGAACTATCTTTCTACTTGATTTCTACCTATACTAGATCCAACACTATATTAGTATAAAAAACAACTAAGTAATTTATTTCATGTCATTTATATATCTAACGTAACTATAGTTTCCATTAATAGTATATCTTAATTTTATAAATTCAACATATGTTACATCTAAGTTTAGCATATTAATTGGCATGTTGTATATATGATATTCAACCTTGTGCCCTATCATTTCTATCTCCTTAACCCTTTTTACCCAAGTAGAATAGCCTGTTATCCAAATTAGAGTTAAAAATTTGGTGAACCTAATGTGATGTCAACCTAATGTAAAAATATCATACTTGAACCAACATGTAAATTCAATAGATGCAGCTATAATTCTTTACATCTCTAAAATATAACATGGAATATATAAATAAAGCTACTGTATCTGATTTGTGTGTTGTCTCTATTCATTGTAATGCTACCCTTATATCCAAATTAAGGTCAATTATTATGAATATTAATCCATTTTAAAAAATATATAATGAAAAATTTAACAAACCATGTTTATTAACAATAAAGGAAAATAACTCTGCATCAAAGACACCAAGTACAAACTTACCAAAGAGCATGATACACTTTATTATTATACTATATATGAATATAACACATCTCGTTTAGGCCATGTTATACATTTATCACACTTTAAATATTTTCATCCTCATTTTGAGATAATATGATGATCTTTCCTCTTCCAAAAAATACCAAAAATATTTAAAAAACATATAAAAATCCAAAAGCATTATCGAGACTTACATGTTCTATTGACTCATTATCATTTATATGTTAGTTACATATTGAGGACTAGCATATCATTTACTCCTACATACACATATATGGGCATACATAAATACATGATACACTTATGGGTGGAGGACCTTCCCTTTTCTCACATAATTATGTTGTTGGGGCATCCATCTTCTACGATCTTGATATATATAGGTTATATGATTCAATGATCACTTTACACTATCATGTTTGAGCTTACATATGTACTTATATATGCTCATTATCCGTGATTATAAAATACAATTAGTGCTTGATATGATATGTAATTGTCATTTTTTAATAACACATTTGATCTATGGGCCACTATGACATGTTTATTTTGGTTGCTTACAATTTTATTTTACACACATTGCCTTGATTTTTCAAGCATTTGAATATGTTCTATTGTATGTGGCCCTTGTGCCTATGTTTTTCCTTCTTGGTAATTTGAATATGTCATTTATTTATTTTGTGGACATTTGACTAAGCTATGTCTATTTGATTTTTTAGCATTTGAAATTACCCTTTATTTACAGTCTCCTTGGATCATTACCTTTTGACTTGCTATTGAGTGATTTTGTGTGTGTGCTTATTTAATGTTTGATCTTATACTATTACTATATATAAATTTACATGATTTTTATCATGTATCGTAGGTCTACATGTGATCACATTGATTCTATGCATTTCAATGTTACATTTATGTAGAAATGTTTCCTTATACATGTTACATGGTTACATTCATATATTTACAATTGGCTTACCCTTTCGAAGTGAGATAAATACCAGCTATTATTTTTCCCTCACCTCAAATGGGGGGGTGGATATTAGTGGGTGAATGTCATGGTGACATAGATTCTAAAGTTTTTAGAGTCTCTAGATTACAGTGGGGGTATGCTTTGGAAGTATGTTCTTGACATTCACACAATATATGGTACTTACACAAGTTTCCAAATTTAGTGGGTTCATTTCATGATCACATAGATTCCACACATTCACAGTTTTAGATTTAGTATTATAATTATTTAAAATCATGTTTTCCACGTTCATTTAGTATGGTATGTATAGTTAATAGATTCAATGGGGGCATACTTTGGAAGCATGTTCTCCACACATAATCATTTTTCAACATCTATAGTTTATATTTGGGGAATGTTTTGGAAGAATGTCATCCATATCAATACTTATATTAGTTTTATATTTATTCATATATAGTGGGGGCATGATTGGTGAGCATGTCCTCCACAATTACACATTTTACATAATTATCCAAAGCACACAATTATATGAATTGGATACACATTTGTGGTAGAATTATATACATGGTACCATTGTTTCACATAGTTTTAACACTATAAAAATCTAAGGTGAATATTTCATGAAAAATGTGCCTAATATTGCACATACCGATACACAATAGACACTTACAAACTTTAGTGAGACAATCCAATGTAATAGTTGGTTCATATTTTTTCATGATTGGTGTGAATAAATTAATCAATATTTACAAGTTTATAGTTTAGAACTGATCATCAAAACTCACTAGCTTACGAGTATCATTGGGTTACACGGTTGATCTAGTCTCAACTACCATGTGGTAACTCACTTTTGTTTTAAATTTTGGGGCATGTGTCTTCCAATATCTCTCTCTATCTCCTTAGTTATATGCACTTTAAATAATTATCTATATTTATCTTAATCTTAGTTTTAGATCCTTACAATGATACATATTTCTCATAAATAACTTGACAATAGGCAAGGTGATTACATTGACACACAAGTGTAATCTTAAACTTTGCCCCTTAAATTTTGATTTATTTTAGTTAATTTTAACCAATATTATATTCATATATTATACATTGTAACATTATTTTGGTTGTAGTTCAGTCACTAGTAAAGCACTCAAACCTAGCTCTACAAAAGCACTTAAATTTAACTCAAGCAAAGACAAGGTGTGTGTACACACCCAACCACTTATTCATTTCCTTTAAACTAGCAATTTCATTACTATATTAAAGGGGGAAATGTAGATAATATTTTGTGATTCTGTAGCAC
The DNA here is from genome assembly GCA_037957365.1 of Torreya grandis. Taxonomy (NCBI): domain Eukaryota; kingdom Viridiplantae; phylum Streptophyta; class Pinopsida; order Cupressales; family Taxaceae; genus Torreya; species Torreya grandis. The sequence goes on from JARHVA010007407.1 coordinate 565,341, forward strand.
CTCAGTATTGTATAGTTGGAAAACTCATGACCCTAGTTGTTCCTCTTAGTTCTACACAACCCTTGATTTCACAAGCCTCACATCTACTCTATCTTTTTCCCCTTAGCTTTTGAATGCACTAGAGTGAAGGAAAATATAAACCCATAATAATATAGGTGGTTGCATCCTATTTGAGTGTATATTCTATATAAGATACTAGCATAGAGCTTAGACACTATCATTGATGTAATTATCCTAGGCTGATGCAATTATCCAAAGAGCTAGAGGCACCAAATCTAGAATCTAATGGTTGATCTAAAACTATCTTCTACATGATTTTTATTTTTACCAAATCCAACACTACATTAGCATTATAAACATCTAAGTAATTTATTTCATGTCATATATATATATATATATATATATATGTATGTGTGTGTGTGTGTGTGTGTGTGTATATATATATATGTATATATATATATATATATGTATATGTATATATATATATATATCTGTATATATATAGCACAATTGTACTTTCCATTAATAGCCTAACTCAATTTTATAAATTTAACATATGGTACATATGAGTTTAACACATTAATTGACCTACTGTATATCTGATATTTACCCTTGTGTTTTATAATTTATATATCCTTAACCCTTTTTACCCAAATAGAATAATCTCTTATCCAAATTAGGGTTAAACATCGATTAATAATATTTCTTTAATTATAAAATAAGTAAGTTTAAATAGTTTTACATATCCTCTTTATAGAAAAATTATAGAATTTAATTTAATGAAACATCATATCTCTCCCTCCATCAAATGAGTTTTATATGAAAAATCATAAACCTAATGGATTCAATAGTAATGCTTGTTATGCTTAACATAGGTGTGATATACATTCTAAAACTAAATGTTATGTATTAAAACAAAAAATACAAGACTTAATTGATAAAAATATTATTGATATCAATAATTTTAATTCATATACAAATTATTTAGTCCAAACCTAATGGGAATGCAAAGAATAAAATATTTTCAAATATTTTTCCAAATCATGTAGTAAAAGATAAAGGCTCATTTCGATGTTTATTTTAAATATAATACACATCTTCCCATGACATCTTATGATTATAATAGTGATGAGGAACATCTTGTAGATAGTAAATTGTTTCATTTAAGGATAAACAAGTACAAAGACATGAAATCATATTTGATGAGCATGATTTTTTGTATGACCTTATAGATGCTCATTTTTGTATGTGCATTTATATTGATTCATAGTTTATTCATAGTGTTATGGTAAACAATGGATAAGGTAAGAATACATGTACTATGAAATTATTAAGCATTATTGGGTACACATGTGATGATTTGATTTATACAACAAAGATAATTAAAGGATTTGATGGAAAGAGACAAAACCTACTTGTGGCATCATGTTACCATTTAATGTAGGAGATGCAACTATTATTACTTATTTCTTAGTGATACCCATTACTAAATTATTTTAATTATCACTATGGTAGCCTTGGATTCATAAGATACATGTAGTTCAATATTTGGTAGACCAATGTGTGAAACATGACTATACCAACTGAATGATCAAGATTTTAAGTATTATATATGAGTATATTATTAATCCAAAAGTGTTTTATCTACCTCCTCCACCACCACTAGTTATACAAGTTGTACTAGTTTAACCTATGAAGGAATTATGAAAATAAATAACTGATTCTCATTGAAATCTTATGCTTCAATGTCCACTACATTATATATATATATATATATATATATATATATATATATATATATATATATATTTCAAAATAAAATACATATTATAGCACACCTTAAAATATTTTTACATGTTGATCCAAGTAATCGATACTAAACACAGTAACATATTCATGTATACTATTACATTATTAGGATAATATAACTAAAAATTATGCATTCAATACACATAATCATGTTACATATGATAGCAATGATGGGTACATCATAAGACATGATCACTTTTTTAATTTAGATACAAAAACATATGTTTTTCCTCATTCATGTGAATAGAATTTACAAAAATTTATTTAGGACCTACATGTGAGAATTCCATTTATGGGATCATAGGTTAAAATGGCCATATCTAAAATAAAAAATTTATAAATAAAAAATTTAAAATACTAAACAAGGACTTGTGCATGTCTTGTCTTACTAGTTACATGATCATTTAATGTTATTCTTAATATATATGGTATATTAAATATCTGTTTTATATTTACATGTGTTTCATGGTATACATGACTGGGATGTAGGATATGCATGCTATATATGATACATATATTTATGAATACGAGAAATTACTCACACCCAATGACTAACTTTATACATTAGGGAACCTTGGTATACTTTATTCATCTTATATCTTTCCATGAATTTACATTAACCATATTTGAATAAATATATTTATTATAAATGTATTGATCTTTTATATGTTATTCTCTATGGATATGTTGATTTAATACATGTGATGATGACATTGATTGACTATGTAGATTATATTTTATTATTTGGTACATGATTCATGTTTTTCCTTGTTACACTTTTTGACCAATAATGTGTCTTAAATTTCTTATGGATTATTTGATTACATTGTGTAACCATTATTTTCTCATATATGCATGTTTTATATATGATCATCGAAGACTGTTGTATTGAATGCTTTTTGTCTAACTATACACCTATGTTTCATTATGTGTATATAGATGATCATGATCATTGTGTGTGATGTGTATGATAATTGTGAGTTATATAAATAATCATAAATATTTTCTATATTTCATGATTATTGAGTATGCAAGAGTGATTATTGATTTTGGGTTAATATTGTGATCATTGACTTAGTGTCATTAATTAATCATTTAGTAAGTGAAGCTGAGTGATTATTAAGTGCATTTATATTGAGTGTTCATTGATATGTGAAATATTCCATTTTCATGCTTTGATTTATTTTTTGTCATGATCATGACATTGTTTGCATATGTGTGCATATTTACATAACTCTTGAAATTAAGTTTTCATGATTGCCATCATGAGTTATTATATTTTTCATGTGATGCCATTATGGATATCATTATATATATTATACATAGATTATTATTGAGTTTTTATTACTATGATCACTATTAATGCATGTGTCATTACTATATATAATATAAATGATACATGTATCTCTTGAGGTTACATGTTTCATTTATACATGAATGATTTTTTTCCTTCTATAATTATATATATAATCATGTTAGTACACATGTTTTACATGATTAAATTTGTATATATAACATAATGTGTATACACATTTTATTCGAATATGAATGTTTAGTAGGTTACATCTCTCACCTCGAAAGGGGGCTTACTAGTAGGCTTGTCATATGTATTCAAGCCTTGACAAAAATTAATTATAATGTTTTCAATACATTCTTATTTTAGATGATATATATTGAGGTTCCAATTGGGATAAATTGAAATATTGTAATATGTCTTGTGATTATTTGGGGTAAGGTTATAAGATTCATTGTGATATTTGACAAACTCTATGATAGTAGGGGGTAGATGATAGGGAACATATTGAGTATAGATTTTAGATTAATCACACTAGAATACATATTATGGAATTCTATATAATATCGAGGTAAAATAAATTGGGGGCTTAATTTTTTTCATAATTTTAGTATTATATTTTTATGTTAGAGAATGATGGTCCTATATAAGCATTTTAGGTGAAAAAAACTATACGGTGATTAACTCAAACTTTTAATTTTACATAAGAGAATCTTTCTGGGATTGAAATTTGTACATGAGAACCTATTTAAGTGTTTCACAAAAAATAATTATGATTATATTTTGAATAGGGTTAGTAAGGTTATGTTCATAATGTAGGGGTTAAGGAAGATTAGGTTTACAAACTTATCGAGAATAAAATTTAAATAAATAAGTAATTTTTAATCTTCAATATCTTCTTATTTATTCATTATATGTTTTCTAAACCCACCATGTTTGGTTATACCTATGCTCAAAATTGAAAATGTAAGAAAATAAGAAAACAAGGTTTGTAGCCTAATATTAAGGTATGTAGATTGATAAACTTTAATATATTTCCATATAGATGGAGAAAAATTTAAAACCACTTTCAACACTTAAAATTCATACTAATACTCCTCTACATAATTTTTTATGAGTTTTAACTAGTTCATTTTTGACTTAAAGTTTTAGTGCTTTAAAACCCTATTTTAGGGTTTTCAAAATATACATAGGTAGCGAGTATAAATTCAAATTTAAAATTTTATTTTGGAATATTTTTTATTGAAAAATATTATAAACACATGTATCCTTCTCTACCACTCTAAGTTTGCATCTAAAAAGTCTTAAAAGTCTATGAAAGAAAAACTTTTCTTGACTGTTAAAACACTTTTCTTGATTGTTAAAAACCATGTAGTGTGTCATGAAGCTTCTGATATGACTAAACAATATTAAAAATAAAAAAAATATTATAAAACAATAATTACATTAAATTACATGTAATATTAGAGTAGAATTGAAGCATGGAACTCAATAAGGTATCATTTCATTGTTCTGGCTACCAAATGTACCACACAACACTATCTCAAACCCTATTTTCAAAACTTTGTCCTCTTTTTTCTTCAAATATTTTAGTTATTAATATTCCTTGTTTTATCTATTTTACATGAACGCCTATCTCTCCTGATTTTCCTTCCTTTAATCCTAGCTCCTCAACTATCTAACTAACTTAGAAGACTCAACATAAGCTTTAACCTTAACTAAGTTTGACATAGTTAGTTATAATTTTATACATTAAAACATTCTAAGATATGTTATAATATATTTCTTGACCCCTCTATGAAGGATCATGACCAAAAAATTCACTAGGAGATGATAAAGACTCCTAAAACACCTTAAATAAGTTGAAAAATTCAAATTTCCAATTTTTGTGTGAAACTTGAAAACAAGTCAAAATGAACAATACAAAGAAAAATGAAGCATGGAAAAGCTTCTTATTGACAAAAATACCCCCTAAAATTATTCCATACAAAATTTTACTAAAATAAATAAGTAAAGATAATGATGTTGAATACCTTCCACTAGATCACACAATCCATTATTAGTCTTGAAGGTTGTTTTCCACTCATCACTCTCTCTATTTATAATTTTATGGTAATCACTCTTCAAATATATCTGTGATAAATATTGTGCTTCACTCAAAAAATCAGTTAAATCATCCATATTTTGTAATGAAAACCTATAATTGATAGTTATCTTATTGATGGCTCTAGAATCTATACACAATCTCCATTATCCACCTTTCTTAGGAGTTAATCTTACTGGTACACCACATGGACTTAGAATCTCTCTAATCAAATTTTATCTAAAAACTCCTAAAATTGATTTTTTGTCTCTTAATTTCCCTTTGGTGTCATTCTATAGGCTATTTTGTCTAAAAAAATAGCTCATGGAATGAAATCCATATGATGGTGTATGCTCCTCATCAGTGGTAATTCATTAGGTAAGTCATTAACCACTATATCAACGTACTCATCTAATTTTATTTTTTTATTTTACAAGGGTAAATAAGTCAATTTAGTGGCTATAATTACTATTTTGGGATTTCCAATCAATATAAAACAAACCTCTTCTTATTTTATCATCTATAAGCATTCTTTTCCACCCAATATCAACACCTTAATATTGTTTTTAATTTCTTAATTATCATCTTTCAATAGTTTCAATGTATGCTTATTTCCATCTTTCTCCAATGTATGTGTTACTCCTTCCCTCATGTATAAATCTTCTATGAAACTACCAATGTCTACCAAAAAACACATGGTAAACACCTTTGGGCATAATATTACAAAGTAATTCATCCTCATAATTGCCAATCTAAAAATCAACTTGACATTGATCATTAACTAGAACTTGATGCCCCTTTTTAATCCAAGATAATTTATATGGTGTATTATTTATAAATTATTTCACTCTTAGTTTTTCAACCATTCTTAAAGAAACAAAGTTATCTATAATACCAAAGTTATCTGTAATACCACTATCAATGATAACCTTACAACACTTACCTTTGGATTTGCATGCACTCTTGAATAAGGTCTTCCTTTTGGTTGGTTTCTTAACTTACTTATTTGTTGTTTTAGAAATAGTATTTTAATCAATAAGGAATCTCCAACTTTAGGTTGTTCCACATGTGACGGTAATTCTACACTTTATTCTTCAACTTGAATAACTTGATTACTGCCTTCAATTCTTATATGGCTTATTTTCAGATTCTTGAGACATTCATATTACTTATGGCTAAAATTTATACTATATTTAATATATTTTATCTAAAATATTCTTATTATACCTATTTTATATGTCCTTCCCCTGTATGAATAGTAACCTATAGTGTTATCTTGACATTGAGATATGTTTCTTCATTATGGACTTGTAACTAATTTATACAACCTTGTTTTCCTCCAGCTCTAAAATTCTAACTCTTCCTCTAGATTAGTGAGTTTATTTTCTATCCAAATTATCTTCTACCATGAGATAAAATTGATAATCCTCTTCTATTGATCTTGGAGACAACAAAATTATTTCATCCTGAATGCTAAACCTCAAACCATTTATAAACCTTTCTAGTTTCTCAACATTTTATTCTACATGACCAACTCTGATTGTAAGATTATAAAATTATTTAGTGTACTCCTTTACATTGATGTTTTTCTACTTAAATTTTTGGATTTTATTGAATAAGTTTTATTGGTAGTATACATTTATGAATTTTGACTTGAGTTTTTTTATCTTTGGTTCCATGACTTGATTTTCTCTTTACATCTTTTCCTTCTTTCATGTTAGACATAATCCCATCAAAGATATGCATGTCCCTTCAACCTAATATAAGAAAACTTGACCTTCTTATTTTCATCTATTCTTTCATAATAAAATTATTTTTCCATTGCAACTATCCAATATACATGTTTTTCAACATTTAGACTACCTCCATATATTTGAACCTCCAATTTGCACTTGGAACTTGCTCCTATGATTACTTTTAAGCATCTTTATTATATTATTTATTTATTTTATTCTTCTATAATCTATTAGTATG
>JARHVA010007407.1:580000-600000 GCA_037957365.1 Torreya grandis
ATGAATCATGAAAATGGTAAAAATGTTCAAAAATATCTAAATGGTTTCAAGAAATGAAGTGTAGGGATTTGTCCTAGATGGACCCATATAGTGGGCAGCTATGTCCACATGATGATTTTCGACTTGTTTCCAAGGCAAGGCCATGTAATATTTAATAAATTATCTAAATACATTAATAAATGTCCTTTTGATAAGTTTTGAACTATGTTTCGGCTTAATGGATCAGTTTTATACCTATTTTAGGGTCATGGTAGTCTTATAAATAAGATAAAATTTACAAGCTTTTTAAATAATGTAAATTCATAATAAGGTCTTGTGTAAAAAATAAGTGTCTACACAACTACACTATTAAATGACATGGGTATGTGATTAAAATGATCCCATGCATCAAATTATAAATTTAAATAATTGAAATAAGTAACTTCACTTACCTAGTGAAGGATGATGGGATTTTGATAAACACTTGAGCTAAGATTCCATCTACACTATGAACTTGAACAAAAATACTATAGATATTCAATTTCTCATGGTATGTTCCTTTATTTTTTGATTTAATTTTTGAATAAATTTTAAAATTTGAAAAGGATAATGAGGAACAAGTATAATAACTTAGTATCACCCTAAATGTCAAATGATTAATACGTTTGATAGTTATACTGAAACATAGAAAATACTTCTATGGGTGCCTTAAAATTTAATCCAATTCTTGATCAAATAAAGTGATTAATTTTATCCATTTTTTCCCACTTTTATATTTTGAATATTTGTATTTGGAAATAACATGATACATTCCACCTTTTTAGGTGAGGGATGAAGACTTATCCTTTTAATCAGTCATATCCAAATAAAATAAGAAATTTATCATATGTTATGAAGATAAACTATGCTACGCATGTTAAAATATCAAGAACACATAACTTTTAAATTATTCCATAATCATAATGTTTCACACCACCATACTTTAGGGAAAATAAATTATCCAAACCATGTTATAATCCTAGATACACCAATAGATGTAATTTTACCACTATCTTAATGTTTTGGAAAGTTGTCATACTTTTAATATATGATTAGCATCTAAATGTGACATATATAATCATCTATAGTGTAATGTAGCATAGGAAAGATATTATAATATCAAATTCAATGGAATAGGGTATGATTACTCCTTTTTTTTTTTTAAATGGGAACAAACCAAAAAAATTAATAGACATACACCTTTGTTGGGATAGAAAAATAAATTATAGCATATGAAATTAGCATTCCCCCATAGATGCATAGTAGAGATGACGGAAACATAGGCATCATGCAAGTATAGAAAAATTTATGATGTAGTCTAGGATAGTGGGTCCAATAAAGGATGACCTTAGTTTAAGCAACACAAACAAAATTCAAAAAAATATTTATCCATTCCTACATTATTCCCGTCATTTTAGTGGCTATTTAAGAAGGATTTTATTTTTTGTCATTTAACAAAAAAAATTAATTAGTAAGCATGTAAAATTTTATTAAACTCAAAATATAGATAAATGAAAGAGGAGATAAGGAGAATTATTACTAAAAATAAAAAATTTCAACTTATAATAACATATTCCCAACCTCAAATGAACTTTACATATAACTTGGACTATTCGTTTAGATGAAATACAATTTTTAGTCATTCTCAATGCATATCCACACTCCCAAATCACAACATAAAATCATGAAACAAAATTATTATTCTTATTACACAATGTATATGTATTTGTTTAAAATAATGATCCAAATCATGCTTAGAAACACTTTAATAGAATTATAGCATCCTAAATATGATTTTAGACATCTTAATAAACACTTAGATATATTTTTATAGCTCAAATTATGAATATACAATATTAATGATTTATTAAATATTTTTCCTACAAGTTATGTATGCAAAAAAACCACATCATTTTTTTTTCACATTTTAGAGTGAATTCATTATTCACTCCAACCTATAAAACCATAAAATCTCCCCTTTTCCTCAATTTTTAGTATTTGTTTTATATTTTTTGATGAGGCCACTAATTGTTCTCTTTATAGCCTCACCCATACTCAGTTATATATATTTTGTCTATATGAATCCATATAATTATCCATGACTTATGTAAATGAATAAATGGATTAATGATTATATGTGTGCATTAATATATAAATGTTGTGTTATGTATTAATTAGGTTTTTTATTTGATTAAATTATACTTGTGTAACCTTATTTAACAGACATTTGAAGGGTATAATGAAATTGTAAGAATCTTGCCTGGTCACAACACTTATAGAGAATCCCACAACAAAAGGGGCATCTAATCTATAAAAATTGCCAAAATACAAGATTTCATCTACAGGTTACCCCTAACAACTACCAAACGATAGGCATTCCACCTATGGGATTCCCATATAAAATACATGCTTACACCTATAGGAGCCCATAGCCACTATACCTAACAAACCATTGATATGATAATAAGTAATTAGAATTTAAGGACACATCTATCTATCTTATAAACAAAGTAAATGATTAAATAAGATCCTCCGTAATAGTTTTACAAACCCATAAGATGAAATTAAACTTTGATGTGCTGCCAAAGGATGAATAAGAAAAGGACAATGGAAAGGAGAAAAAAATCAAAATAACAAAGCAACATATATTGTCCTCTACCTAGTGAGGCCTAAAAATAAGTAACTTTAAGTTACTAACCACCTGAAAGTTGATTGGGTTAGTTGCAAAGTATTTGTACCTTTCCTAGTTTAGTATTTTTGGTTGGAAGTAATAAACTACCTTATGTATTTAATGGTATAACCTAGATTAGATTAAGGAGGATGGAATTGTAGAAAGTAATTGCATTCTGATTTATCGAATATTATAATGTACTATATAAATCTATTATATTATGATTTATGGAATATTAGGATGTGATCCTAAGTACCTTTGGTATCCATATCACAATAAAATTCATCATGAATGGAGAAGGATAATTTTTAGAAGACAATGGGGCTCTAGGCATAGTTACTTTTGAATTTCCTATTCTAGATGTAACAAATGTAATACAAATAAAAAATATCCCACACTCAGCCTTGCCCAATTTTAGAGGTACATTATCAGAAGACCCAAACACTTTTTTTTTTGAATTTTATATCCTCTATAGAATCTATGACTATAGGTAGGATGCGTATCAAATGAAACTTTTTGCTTCCACCCTTAAAGACTCAACACTTCACTGGTTTATGGGATTAGGTAGTAATTCAGTTCATAATTGGGAAGACATGAAAAAGAAGTCTATAACTAAGTATCAGGAGTATGGATGAGGAAGAAATTATAAAATAAATGACATAAATAGGATGACTCAAAAAGAGGATGAATCCTTAGAAGACTACATTGAAAAATTCATGTTTATTGTACATAAGTTCAAGCAAAGTGCACTAGGAGAAGAGCCTCCAAAACTCATCTTCCTAAAAGGATTCAGAGAAGATTGTATAGAAGAATTGGACCTAATTAGTTGGGAATATATCTACCAAATGACATTTGTATACATCAAAGAGCTGAGTAAAAATTAGTTTAGATCTTTCATAAACAAAGTTAGGGACACCAAGCTTCCACTAGCAGTCATAAGTGACCTATCAAAATGTAGAGTTAGTAACCTATTACAAGACATGAAATAGGATATTTATTATTCACTTAGATACCCAAATAGATATCCTACATAAAATTAAAAATAAAGCAATATTGGATCAAACTTTGACCATCTATTATCTAGATTGTAAGAAGAAGACAAATTGTAGGTGTCATGAGGTTTGGGCTAAAGTAACTAACATCACAACTGAAGAAATATAAATAATAGATCTGTATGTTGTAGGAGGAGATGGGGACCAAGTTTTCTATGTTGCATAAATAAATCCATGGGTTCAATGAACATATTATCTAGCAATGGGAGAAAACCCACCTTTTACCAATTCAATCCTTTTCAATTCACAATTTGTAAGTACTACTCTCAATTGGACTAGTCCATGGATAAACATCCCACCTCCCAATTATAGCTAGCAACCACCTTAGACAAGCCACCCCTTTACCTCTTGGTAGCCTCCATAAAATATATCCCCACCTTGGATACAAGATTGGCAGCCATCCCACAGCCCACCCCTTGAAAACTAGTTGTAGCAACCTTGGAGACCCAATCAACCCTAGGGAAACTATCAAGGAGGATTCCCTCCATAAAAAAAAAAAAAAAAGCAAACTCTTTCTCTTATGCCCAATATATAAGATGCACCCAAGCCTAATCATCTCCCTAGCCAACCCATACAAAATATTTCAAATAATTTAGTGCAACTAACATTCAATACTGAACATGTTCAATAGCCTACATATATGGTGAACATCAATGAAGTTCATCTACATATAGGAATATTTATACCACCCCCATTCCCACCCATAATAGTGGAGACAACTTAGGAAACTTTATAATTCATGCTAACCCACCTTCACTATAATAAGAACTTTTCAAACTAGTAAATAAAGCCACTGATAAAGAAACCCCACCATTTCAAGAATATTTTAGCCTACAGTGCCACAAAACTGAGCCTAAATTTGACTTCATAAGGTAGCTCAAGAATCTCTATGTTAAAATTCCTCTCTTTTAGGCCATCAAGGATATGCCCATATATTCTAAAGTTGTAAGAGACCTATGTCTACATAAACTTGGAAGGAAGAAGAAGGATCCCAATATAGTGCATGTGATTGGCCATTTGGTAAAAATTATATTGGAAAATACCCTACTAAACAAATATTTAGATTTAGGATGCCCAACAGTAATATTCCAGATCCATGACCAACAGCTATTTAATTTATTGATAGACTTGGGAGTTGTAATAAATGTAATGACAATTAAAACCATGAAAAAATTATAGCTGAATAATATTTGTCCCACATCTACAATGCTAAAAATGGCAAATAGGTCTATAGTCAGACCAAAAGGAGTCATTAATTATCTTATCATTACTATATATTCTTGAGAGTATCTTATATATTTCATTGTACTTCAACCAAAGTCTAATTTGGGTAGATACCCTCTTATCTTAAGATGACCTTGGCTTGTCACAATGGATGCCTTCATTAGCTATTGATTAGGTAATATGTTGATATCCAATGATAAACACACTAAGAAGTTGGTCCTTTATCCTCTAACACAACCATCCTTGGAACCAAAGCATCTATTATGGGATGAATAAGATGAGGCACACTAGCCTCCCTTGATTTTTATATTCATCATAGACTATGCATGCACTTTTAATGATCAAGAGAAAGATACAATTCTCTCAAATATTCTCTAGAATAAATACTAGACTAATATTGAAGATCCTAATAACTTATAATATGTAAAGTGCTCATTTTCCAAACTCTAGGTAGAAGATAAATGTGCTACATCTGTATAGGAAACATTCCATCAGTTACTACCTCATAGCTACATCCAAACCAAATCCATCAATGATTTAGAAATGATGAAATCACTCACAAATCAAATCAAATTTTCTCTAAGAAAAACATTGCTTATTAATAACAAGTTAGAGTCAAATGAGAAAAACTACCTAATCAACATGTTGCATGTAAATCAATGCACTTTTTCATGGGATTATGAAGATATTAAAGGAATCAGCCCATAAACATGCGCACATCACATCTATATAAAAGAGGAATGCCATCCAATCAAATAGCCACAATGTAAGATGAATCTAGCTCTTAGATAAATAATCAAGTGGAACTGTAGAAACTCTTAACTATTGGATTTATATATTCCATCTTAGATAGTGAATGGGTTTCACCATTGGTAATTATACCAAAGAAAAATGGAGAGTGGCATAGTTTCATAGATTATAGGGAACTTAATACAACAACCAGAAAGGATCATTTTCCTCTACCATTCATTGATCAAGTGTTGGACATACTAGAAAAAATGTATTTTACTTTTTTGGATAGATTCAGTGGTTACAACCAGATTATAATTTCTCCTAAGGACTAGGAGAAGACCACATTCACTTGTACCTGGGGTACTTATGCTTATGTTGTATTAATTTTTGGGTTGTTCAACACTCTTACAACTTTCCAAAGGTTTGTCTTAAGTATCTGCGTAGATTTGGCCAATGAATGTGTAGGAATCTACATGGATAACTTCACTATCTATGGAGAAACATTTGATGAGTTCTTGAAGAACTTGAATAATGTATTGCAATGTTATTAGGAGAACCATTTGTCCTTAATCCATAATAAATGCTACATGTTAATGATAGAAGGCATTATCCTAGGCCACCATGTATTTACTGAAGGAATCAATGTTGACCCTAAAAAAATCAACACAATAAAAAATCTCTTTGTACCTTAAAAAAAAGGATGTCAACAGTTTTCTAAGACATTTTGGTTACTATAGAAGATTTACCAACAATTTTAGAAAAGTAGTAGTACCATTGTTTACTCTGCTGACTAAATATGCCAAATTCATATGGACTCCTACCCGTGATGCAACCTTCAAGAAATTCATGGAATTATTGACCTCCACTCCAATTCTGTGTGGTCCTAATTGGAAGCTTTCCTTCCATATTCACATAGATGCTTTTGATGTTGCCTTGGGAGGTTGCTAGGCTAAAAATAGGAAGCACTCAACTATACCATATATTTTATAGGTAATAACCTATAGGCAATGAAATAAATCACATGGTCATTGAAAAATAATTCTTTGTAGTAGTTTATGCTATCAACAAGTTCTATCACTACATAATAGGGTACTAAGTCTTTATTCATATATACCATGTACCCAATAGGTACGTTATGAACAAACTAGCTATCCCAAGTAGAGTGATAAGATGGATACTCTTATTACAAGAATTTGATCTAACTGTTGTAGGTAAACTTGATAAGCGCAATGCCATGGATAACTTCCTATGATGACTATAATTCCTTCAAGAGGACACCATAGTTGATGAATCATTTTCAAATGATCACTTATTTTCCCTCACCCTTACCACACCTTGGTATGTTGATATTGCTAGCTACTTTGTAATAGGGTTACTTCTATAACACTTACTCCCTATATAATAAAGAACTTTGATCTAGAAATGTGGAAGGTATTCCTGGTTGTCTAGATTTCTTTTCTATATTGGGCTTGATTCCATAATAAAAAAATGTCTCAAAGAAGATGAAGTTCCAAATATCCTCAAAGCTTGTCATAATGAACCTTGAGGAGGGCACTTTGTATCCAAACATAAAATAGTAAAAATATTGAATATAGGGTATTATTGGCCCTCAATCCATCAAGATGCAATAAGGTATACATCTCATTGTGACATATGTCAATGTATGGGGAGACCCACATATTCACATGAGATGCCTTTGTAGCCTCAAATGGTGCCTGAACCATTTGATAAATGGGGCCTAGATTTTGTAAGACCTTTTGATCCAAAATCAAACAATAAAGAGTACATCCATGTATGTATTGATTATGTCACTAAATTGGTGAAAGTAAAGAATCTTTCACATGTCAAGGATGAAAAGGTGGTATCTTTCCTCTATGAAAAAATATTCATAAGATATGGTATGCCATGATAAATAGTCATTGATCATGGATCACAATTTACTGCTAGTTTAATTAACACCCTAGTCTAATAATATGAGATTAGGCATAAGAAATCAACTCCATATCATCCACAGTCCAATGGACATGTGGAAGTCACCAACATGGAGTTATAAAATATTTTAACCAAGACTGTTAGTATGTCCCATAAGGATTGGGAGGCTAGACCTTTTGAAGTTGTTTGGGTATACAAAATCACATGGAAGACTACTAAAGGCTTCACCCAATATGAGTTGGTATATGGGAATAAACCTATGTTTCCAATTGAATTTGAGCACAAGACATTATTGAAAACACTAGAAATTAGGATTGATATATCTAAAACATAGAAAGTAAGGTTTATACGACTTAATGTATTGGATGAATATAAATAATAGGCACTATATAACACATAACTTATACACTAGTAGTGGATTGGATAACATGACATTTATATTAAGATCAAGAAATTCAATGTAGAATATTAGGCCCTTTTTATTTAAAAATACAAGGATCATAAGGGTAAACTCTAAACTAGATGACTTAGTCTATTTGAGATTGAACATGTTCATGACAATAGAGTAGTGTAACTCTAGACCATTGATTTGGTAATATTCTATCTACTGGTCAATGTCCATAGGCTAAAATTATATAAAAATCCACTCACTCAATAATAATTTACTAGGTAGGAACATATTTAATTATAAAATGGATTCAATGATGTGTTGGATCATCATGATGTCTCACTAGCCACAGGGAGAACTAGTCAACAAGCAGATAAAGAAAGAGAGGAGGACATTCTATCCCTCCTCTGTCAAGAAGACTGAGATCTTCCCATAGTTTTTGACTAGTCAAACTCACATTTGACATGGAAAGGACCCAGAATAAACATTCTACTGTAGGCAGTAATTACAATAAAAAATCCAATAATGAAAACCCTTTTAGATGTTCTTGGTAGTTTTTGGGGAGAAAACTATCTCACTAGCTTCCTATAACTATAAAAAGGGGCCTAAATAGAAAACTAGCTTGCTAGATATTTAGAAGTAAAAACTAAAAATAGATAACATGGAATCATTTTGAGCAAAATTTCTCATCTTCTTATAACACATCTTTCCTTCTAGTTGATTCTAGCCTCAATCTTCAATAACTATGGGTTCAACTTGAAGTTGCTATGGGCAAGAAACAACAATAGAGAAAAGGGGTTGTTTGTATTCCTAGAGTTGTTGAGGGCATCTACATAACTAATATAGGAAACATATATTTTTTGTAGTTACTATAGGCACCCTCCCCATTGCTACAAGCACTTTTGTCAATGAAGGAATTCCTCTAGTTGTTATGGGTTATTCTATAGTTGTTTTGGGCACCTTCACTATTGGGCAAAACCTCTTAGTGGTTATGGGTTCAACCTAAAGTTATTGCAGGTACATCCTAACCCTTATATACACCTCTCTATTAGTTTTAGATTAATTCCTCATAAACTATGACCTATGGCTTTGGTTATGGGCTATTTATAAATTAATGAAAGAAAATAGACAAGATAGAGGAGGAATGAAAGAAGATTAGAGCAAAAACTTCAAAAATTTCTAAAGAATAACCATACCCTTGAATAAAAAAGTAAGTGCTACAATAAAGGCATATACTTCCAATCTCTATTTGGAGTGTTATAGACCAATGTTTTTGGCTCTGCAGACACAAAAGAGTCATTCTCAACTTCTAGTCAGTTCATGGAAAATAATTTTGCTATGTAAATAAGAGAGGTCTGGGATTTTTTATGGAGTATAGGTCTCAAGTTTTATAAACCAACTGATTGTTAAATTAAAATTTCACTAAATAAAGATTCCATCAGCAAACATCATCATTCACTGGGAGTAAAATAGAAGAGAAACAAGCCATCAATAGGCTCATTCAAAGGAGATCAAGAGCAATAAATGCCATCAACCACCCTCTTCCATGTTCATAAAGGATCTAACTTGGATAATAAATAAATATCTATAGTAACCACCTTATGGAAGGAGGGAAATAGTCTCTCATACCACTACAAGACCACTGCTCCAATCCTTTATAGGTCATCATGATTACATATAAGTTGTTGAAGGCATAATTGAAGGATAAGATATTATGATCACATAATTACCCAAGGGTAATAATATAGTAAAATCATGAATACTAGGGTAATAATTGCATGAGGAAATAGTAGACTAAGCTTCCATTTTTGTAAACACTCACATGCATATTTCCTATGCCACAACCCTAAGAATAAATGGTTAAAAAGGTATGGTGTTTCTTTTAGTCATAGAAAAAACATTATTTTTAAATAAAGCATGCATTATATTAAAAATAATATCTAAACATTAAAACATAATTCAACAAGTTTTTTCATGAGCTATGCCAAATCACCACTCACACCCTCATAATGATCCCATCATATCTATTTACATCCTACATTTACCATGTCACTTTGGGACCAATGCCACATTACATGGGGGAAACATTCTATGAGCAATCAATTGTAATAACTCTAAGATAATCCATGTGTGTATATTTAAATCCCATGATTATGTCATAACTACACTGATATTCGATAGGGGAAACAATCAATTTTATTGTTTCCCACTTTGAGATCATAGCTCATTCAACAAAAAAGACCTAAGTAAGATATTATTGTACATTGTAATCAAAACTGTCATTAGTGAAGAAACTTGCTTTGCTACAGGTAGAAATTTGAAGGTAAAATTAGGTGTGTTTTTAAAGATGTTTGTTTAAAATTTTCAACAAGAAGATAAATTATCTATAATGGGAGGTTTGGTAGTGAGAAAGGAACCCTCAGACCACAAGTAGTTGCAAGGAGACCTAGACAGCTAGGCCATCTTCAACATGGTTGGATGGTCTACCTATTTTTAGAAACTACAACATTTATTAGAACCTCTCAAAAAATAATTTTACGGAATTTTATAAGATAACAGGTGATAGTATTTGTCATCACATTTCCAGTTACAGAATAACTGGTAAGCTAAGTTACTAGGTTGCTAAGAATAGGGGCAAATTGGGAAGATAAACCTAATGGCCAACTAGCTAGACAATAATTCTATCAAGACAATGAAAGGCTAGTGTTAAATAAAGGAGGTGCAGAGAGATTGAGTCTACCCTTAGCTTGGAGAGAAGTGGCCTAGTATATAATCAAATATTTGACATGTGAAGGAAGGTTCTCCTAGATCTGTACTATTTAATTTAAATTTTTAAATCATTTAAGTCATGGTAGGACTATTAATATCCTAATCCACTTATTGAATATCTTGATGAAAATATCTAAATGATACCAAGGGGGGTAGAGAAAGCCTTGTCTCATCATTGTTTGATTTTATTGTTGGTTAAACAAGGAATAAGAAATACTAGACCTGACCTTACCTAGGAATAATTCATAACCCTAAGGATTGGTGAACCTCAGTAATAAAAATAAAATAATGAGGGGGAATTTCCCAAGGGATAGGTCTAGAAAAAAACACAAGAGGATGCATTAGGCACTAGTACAACTAGTCAGCTTGTAGTTACTAAAGTTTCACTAGTATTTGTTATAGGCAAGAGAAGATGAAGAAAATTAGTGCTACCTCTTGAGAACATGGAGGAAGAAAGTCCACCAAAATAAACTGGGTACAATATTCATTCTCCTACTATTCCAATTGTTTCATCACAAAAAGTGGATTCTTTCACCATGGCTCCTTCAAAAGGAGAAGAAATTCTTCCATCACTAGTTGCACAAGAAGAACAGGTTTCAATAGTTCCCCATCTTAAAAAGAAAAAGAAGACTAAAATGGAGAATCACTCTGCATCAAAGAGAAAGAGACCTCCTATTAGGAGGTATCATAGAATTAAAAGACAAAAGACAACCCTAACATCCTCACCTATAAACATTAGTGAGGATGAAGGGAAGAAGGAGCCTAGAATTTGTAAGACCTCTAATGGGTTTCAGACAACAGAGTGCTCTATTGAAGAAGAGTCTACAAAGGAAGGGAAAATGTAGTCACCTAATTATAGAAGAAGACATGAATCTAATCAAACAAATAGGATATACCCTACTCTTGTACTTTAAATCACTACCCCTACCTCTCCTATAATAGAATCAACCATACCTCCCTTAAAAACTATTCCCTAAGAGACAATTTACTCATCTATCCAATCATCACCTTTAAAACCTTCCACCAAAGATATAAACATTAAAACCATTCCTTCTTCTTCTTCCCCAAAGGGCTTGTGCTTTGAAATTAATGATCAGGGAACAAGACCCGTTTATAAACACTTTTCCTAGCTAGTTCAAAGTTTGGAATTCACTTCCCAACCTAACTTTGACAGAACCACTTTTTGGCAATAGCTTCAACTCCCATACAAAAATATAACTAAACCTTCCACTTCATGTGATATACAAAAGAAGAACTACGAATATCAAATCAGCCTATAGAATAATAAATATTGTTTGAAGAAAGGGCCATGGAAGAAGCAGTAGAGCAAGACATAGTTCCTCATCACCAAGAGTTCCAAAATTTTGAACAAGCCATGGAAGATATATATAGGTTGAGAAACAAAATATCAGAGTTAAAAGGCAAGAGAGGCCTAAAAACACTTCTGGGGGTAGTAAAATTTATATATCCATCTATGGAAAAATATTCAGGCAAGAAAAGGACATTAGAGGATCTTATACCAACTCCCTTAGAAGTTCTTGCAACAACTTCATCCACCTTACCTACAGATGGCATTAGTGTACTCCTAGAATAAATTATAGTAGATAATGATCTATATTTGGTACCCTTCCATAATAAATTTTCTCTTGTAGAGACCACTGTAAAATTACCTACAATAGAAGTGATTGATGTAGACCTCTCATCTACTAGGGCAACAGGTAAAATTGATGACCTTTTAAGTTTTATTGACAAAAAATTTAGTGATGATGAAACTTATCATAATCAATGATATAAAGGTTTAAAGTATATGCTAAATCAAGGGAGCAATAAAAAGATTTAAAGGAAAGCTTAGGAAAGGCTAATATTAAAATCACTTATCTGAAAGAGAAGATCACTAACATGCATGAGACCACTTAGATGTTAATAGAATGCAGATCACCCTCTAGGTTATATGTTGTATACATAGAGGAAAGGTGGCTTAGATTCAAATGTGATAGGATATACAGTGATCAGTCTTACATGGTATGTGATCCTGCATCTTTATTTGAGCTCTATAGGCATGTTAACCCTAATTTTTAGGCATAATTAATTGAGTTTTACATACAACAATATGTTGTGCCACATGATACAAATTGGAATCCCAATATAGACCTAGGGTATGTCCAATTGAATTCCTTTACCTCATATGTCCTCAATGAAACAAGAAGAAAAAATAGGTTGAGGACTATCAAGAGAAAGAAAAAGAAACTACCCTAATGATCAGGTGTGAATCTACTGATTCAAAAGCTATAATAAATGAATGTAGATACTCCACAAACATGGGTAATAAAGAAATAAGTAGAGGCCCATAACCACTACTTGAACCTCATGAAGGGATATGGAAAAAGGTTATTGTTTCTTATTTTTGTAGATGAGTAGAGATTTCAAATGCCTTGAAAATAAAAGAGCCTTATTCCCCTCAGAACCATAAAGAGGCATTACATAGACTATATATATACACTGAGATTGTCAAAAAAATAAGGATAAGTTGGTTAGGGTTGATGTTTCATCCACCCACATTTTGGTTCCCAATTCTCAATTGGGAGGGAAAAGTGCTAGCTAATAGAGACGTAGAAAAGAAAAGGTGGAAAAACATAGATGATGATAATGGATTTTATACATTTGACAAGATGGAATGTATTGAGCCTTTGGATTTCAACAAATACTATGGACTCAAGATGCAGAGAAAGCTTGCTCAAGGATAAGCAAGAGGTTAAGTAGAGCGATGTGATGAGGCCATTGATTATTCTATTTATAGCCTCATCCATACCTAGTTATCTATCTTTTGCATATATGTATCCCTAGAACTATCCATGACTTATGTAAATAAATGAATGAATTAAATATTATATGTGTGCATTAATATATACATGTGTTATTAATTAATCATGTTTTTTCTTGATTATATTATACTTTTGTAACCTTATTTAACATATATTTGAAGGGTAGAATAAGATTTCAAGAATCTCGCTTGGTCACAACACTATAAAGAAGCCCACAACAAAAGGGGCTTCCATCCCATAACACCTACCAAGATGCAAGCTTTCACCTACAAGTTACCCATAGAAACTATCAAACCACAGGGTTTCCACTTATAGGTTACCCATAACAACTGTAGGATTATACCTACAAGAGCCCACAACCACTACAAAAGACAAACCATTACTATGATAATAAGTAATTAGCTTTTAAGGACACATGTAGCTGTCTTAGAAGCAAAGTAAATGATTGAAGAGGATCCTCCATAACAATTGTACAGACCCATCACATAAAGTGAAGCTTGAATGTGCTACCAAAGGATGAATAAGACAATGACAATAGAAAGGACAAAAATAATAAAAATAGAAAAGTATTATATATTGTACTTTACCCAATTAGGATTAAACATAAGTAACTTTAATTTATTAACCACCTGAAGGTTGATTGAGTTAGTTGCAAAGTATTTGTACCTTTCTTAGTTTCATGTTTTTGGTTAGAACTAATAAACTGCCTTATGTATTTAATTGTATAATCTAGATTAGATTAAGGAGGATGGAATTGTAGAAAGTAATTGCATTATAATTTATAGAATATTGTAATCTACTATAGAAATCTTTAATTACTACAGATCTGAGTAGTGAAAAGGTTGATTATGTAAGAAGCTTTTGTAAGACTCTCAAATAAGGATTGGAAATCAGTTCTAAACAAGGATCCCCCCCTAAAAATGAGTTGCAATAAAGATCCTAACCCTTCTAAAGTATTTGCAGAATCTAGATTAGATTAAGGAGTATGGAATTGTAGAAATTAATTGCATTATAATTTCTAGGATATTGTAATCTACTATAGAAATCTTTAACTGTGATAGATTTGAGTAATGAAAAGGTTGATTATGTAATAAGCTTTTGTAAGTCTCTCAAAGAAGGATTGGAACTCAATTATAAACAAGGAGGCCCCCCTCAAAATGACTTGCAATAAATATCCTAACCCTTCTTAGATTAAAGTGTGTTGTGTGAATTGATTTCATTACTAATTTGATTATATGAAGTGTGATGCATGTGTGACTCATAAGTGTGAAATTTTTTTGTATTCTATTATAATAATTTCCTTGTATATATATATCATGAAATCAATATACTTTCATTATACTACAACAAACAATTAAGTTAGCCTATGAATCAATAATGCATATATAGTGCTGACATTCTTAAAAAACCTACGTACCCTGGGTTGACAATTAATGTTAAGCAGATTTAAGAATCTAATTTAACTAGGTAATAAGTCTAACCAACATTTTTCTTATTTATGACCTCAAATATTTTATTTACTAAATTTTTATAACATTCTTGGGCATCCATTATACTCATCTACTGATGAAATATTAAAATGAATAATTAGAAACATTTTTTCTCTATCTTGAGTGTTCATGAATTGATTTTCCTATCCTTGTAATTATTCACATGATCCTTATTTATTTTAAAATGAATTGTCATGCCATATCCATAAAAACCCCACAAACTTCATATAGATTTTTTGGATGACATATCCTAATCTCTTCCAACTAACACATTACATATTTTGAGTGGCTGGTGAAATTATAACAATAGAAAATGCAAAAAAAACTTTTACTTAACTATTTTTTTGTGCTTCAAGATTATTTGTTCACTTGGATGCTCCTACATAAGACATCTGAGGTATACATACTTATGATTTCCTTCTCATATAATTAGGTTTAGAATTAGCAATACTATTTTGGAATTTTTTTTTTACCATGGTGTCCCATTCCATCTTATTAGGAACCTCTAAATTTACTCAATGTGTACCTTTTCCCATTTCCTATAACATGTTAGTCCATAAACCTTCCTCTATTTAAATTTGGCAATTTATCTATTTTCTTATCACATTATTTGGTTATAGTATATCTACCTCCTCAAATAGGATATATTTCTCATCTTCCTTCCACTTGAATACTTTCACACATTGTTATTCATCTACCTCCACCAAGTTTTCTCAACACCAAATTTTCTCAAGTCTTTATTGTATATAAACCAACCACCTTTTTCTTAAATAGAATCTTGTAAATAATTTTTTTCATTCCTATTCTATGTCATACAATCTCACATTAACTTATTCACTCATAGATTTTCTATTAATTAATCCATCATATTCACTCTTCATCGAAATTGTAACCATATTCAATGTTTTTCCTTCAATAATCTATTCATTTGATCTCATCATCATAACACATTATTATTAACCAAACACTTTGAAAATCAATAATTTTGATGTGCATTAGCCCATTCAAAACCACCATGGCTACGCCACCATTTTTTGTAACTCCACTTCTATTGTAACTTCTCTTTTGATGATCCTAACCCCATCCTCTTCCTCAACTTCTATAAAAATACAAATATACTTATTATCATGGGAATTGGGGATCCCCATAGGCATGTACTCCAATTAAATCTATTTATATAAATACAAATATACTTATTATCATGGGAGTTAGGTATCCTACACATTATGCATCCTTGGCAAAAACATCTACCATTTCTATCTCATTTTTCCTCTATGCCACACAAGTGAAATTATTCCCCTTTTCTTGTTACCTAAATGATTTTTGGAAAAAAATCAGCTAATAAATTTTGATATTTTCCTAAAACATCTACCATTTCTATCTCATTTTTCCTCTATGCTACACAAGTGAAATTCTTCCTCTTTTCTTGTTACCTAAATGATTTTTGGAAAAAAATCCACTAATAAATTTTGATATTTTCCTTCTTTAACTTCACTCTCTACCCATATCTCAAGATGGATAATCATTTCATATCTTCCTTTATCCCCCATTGTCCTATGGAGAATGTTTTATCATTCTTAATAATTTACTTAAATATATTTTTTGAGAGCATTATTTCCCACATCTAACTATTCTTTTGAATGAATTCCCACATGTATGATTTCTTGGGTGAAATTTCTTAATGAGACCATTCAATTTCCAATCTCAATTTTCTTCATTATAACTTTAATATGATATTGTATTACTATCACATTTGTATCAAATAACTATAACTTTTGAAATAACTTCTCCTTGTTCCATTTCTATTGACTTCTAATGAAAATGAAATTGGAAGGTTGAACTATACCTTTCTTCTCCACTATCATCTTATAAACTATTGTACCTAAACATAAAGAATCAAAATTATGGGATTTTATATTTTACATAAACACTTAATCCACCATTTCCATATGCCAAATAAGTATTATCTCTAAATTTGCATTCTCATCATAAATCATACACATATGATAGACTGTTAATGGTCTATTGTCAAATTCATTAACCACTATTACTACCCTATCAACATGATTAACTTACATCTCTAAATCAACTTCATATGGATTTCCTTCAAATAAATTACTACTCACTAAAGTAAATTCTTAAATCAACTCACCTTCACTATTATTTCCATCTTTAATTTATCTAGTCACATATAGTGGATGACTAAGATCCTTATCCTCACATTTATATCTAAACACTCTCTCGTGTGGACCTTGCATTATTTTTTCATTTGCTTTGTTTGGTTTCTATCAAGATTCAATGCCTCAAAGCCTTTCACACTCACATCTTCACCTCTTAGGGTTGTATTTCATTTCTCACATCATTACTTCTTGTGAATCTTGTTCTCATTCATTTATTATCAATGTCATTTAAATATTAATTTTAAACTAAGGACAATCTTAAGATTTTAAATATCATATATAATATTTATTTATTCATACCTCAATTGTATAATCATATCCTTAAAACACTAATGTTGGAATATATGTTTCTTCATTATTCACTCTATTATCATATTGTTTTGTATGTAGATGGTCAAAAAACATAATTTCTTCATGCATTAATGTTCACTTCAGTCACCTCCATTGTTCACATCATAGAAACTTGAATCTAATCTTGATTACTATGTTCATTCACTTGTATTGGTTCCTTAAGGGAAAAATCTATCTTACCCTGGTTGTCCTCAACTTTCCTTCATTGTAAAAGAAAAATAAATAAATTTATTTCTCTTATTATCTAAAGATATTTCCACCTTTTCCCACTTAAAAGATACCAAAACTCTTTCCCATCATCCAGTAATGGGTCTCCTTACTCCTATGAATAATTTAAAATATTTAATCCTCTTCCATGTGGATTCCATCCTCTATGGGTTATTTATATCTTTATTTTTTACTTGTTATTTTTAAAACTAGAAATGGGATTCTCATATGGAAACTTCACTCTCTCATTTCCTCTCAAGTAAATCCTCATTTTCTCTCTCTCGTGTCTTTGGAATTGGATATTATTCCATCACTCTTATTATAATATTGGATACACAACATGACTCATCAACTAGAAAATCTTAAGCTCCCAAATTTTCATCATAATTTTTCCAAGTTTGATTTTCTTCACTTAGATAGTTATCCAATACATAGTTTAACTATCATAAAGCATCTTGATTTCAACCTTTTCCCTCATGTGGTCTTTTAAATTTTTTTTTAAAAATTTATAACTCTATTATGCATTTCATGAACTCTTATAGACTACCCCCACAATTAAAAAAAAATAACATGGACATTTGGCTTACCTTTTTATCTCACCGTGACCTTTGTTGGTATCTTTCCTCTGCTTAGATATTATATTTTTGGAATTATGTGCTTATTTTTATAAATTATTCTCTTTCCTTTACTACCTATTATTATAATTAAGGCATCCGATTTACACATTATTTCTTCTAACATCCTCTCCATTGCTACAAAATGTGACTTTGAGTAACTTATTTTTATCTATCCCATCTCTTCCAATATTTTATCTCTAACCATATGCACTTTATGTATAAAAATATTCTGTTCTATTTATTATTTTGGCTTCTTCACATTTGGAAATAATCTTTCATCTTCCTTTATATGTAAATATTATTAAAAGTTAAAATTATTTTACCTTTTAGATGTTATTTTTCCTATATTTTCAACTAAAACTTAATTTTGGAACTTAGGTGTTTAAATTTTATTGTCTCTCATATATTTAAAATTTCCTCTAACTTCTTAACTCTCCATAACATCTAATCTTTCATTCATTTCCTTTATCATCTTTATCAGGTTTTCTTTTCCTAGTGATCTTTAAATTTTACGTGTCATATCTTCTCCAAGAATAGGGTTATATTAATTTTTTTGAAAAAGACAAATAATATCCTCTAACACTTTATATAGTCTCGTAAGGATTATCTCAAGTTACGAAAAAAATAAATCTAATACTTTACAACTTGTTGGTGAATCAACTGATGTCTTCAAATACAAAATCTATCAAGGGAAAAACTTGCTATGATACCATTTGATGTAGTATATGATATGGGGTCTAACGAATTAAAAAAATAGTATTAGTATCTTAATTGTTTTCAACACTTATTTATCCATTTCTATGCTATTATTATCCTTTTGATAGGTTTTTGTTACTAATTTTCAGTTTAAATCTTTTAGCATAAAATTCCAACTTGTAAATAAGTAAAATTACTTTAAACTCAAAATATAAATGAATGGGAGAGGAGATAAAGGTAATTATTAATGAAATTTAATCTCTTATATTATTGTAACACATTTAAAAGCTCAAATTAACCTTAAATAGAACTCAAACTATTGTTCTTAATGAACTACAAATATATTTTTTAGGCCTTTTCAAAGCATAGCTACATACCCAAATAACAACAAAGTTTTATCAAAAAAAATTATACTTATTATTAAAAAATCTTAAGACCAAAAACAGTTATAAGTGAAATAAAATGTGATAATAAACATTTTACTTGGGTTACAATAGTAAAAAAAAAATCAAGCATTTTAACTAACATTTACCTATATTTCGATAGTTAAATTGTCACTGCAGAGTACGAATGATCTTTGGAAATTTCTTCCTACACCATGTATGTTGAAAAGCCAATAAAATATGGTCTTAAATTTTGGAATAAATGCAAATTTTTTTAAAATCTAGAGATCCCCCAAAATACTTGTTTTCTTCTTTATTTTATAATTTTTAAATATTTTTCTAATTTTTGCTAACAAATATCTTATAATTTTTAGTAGGATTGAGTGTCTATTTGACTCCTCTAATCATAAAATATGATAAAAAAAAATCATTAAATTTTTATTTTTATCTTTCTTGAATGTTCATTGG
>JARHVA010007407.1:610000-642500 GCA_037957365.1 Torreya grandis
TGGATCTCAAATGTAAACCTATAAGATTAGAGTCATAAGAGTTTCTAGTATAAACATTGATATATTAGAATTGAATGTAGTAGGTTCCTCATATAATGTTAATGATGCTAGAAGATATGCTAGAATAATATTTTATAAATTATTTATAATTTTTATGGTTTGTTAGTGATGTGGCCTCAAACCACATAGATGGATGCACCAATCCATATAATCCTCTCAATTACTCATAACATACATAAACACATATAAATTCTTCTCATAATATTCTCATTATCTTCATTAAATAAATAACACATTACATTTCAAAAGGCCATGGCACCAATGCATGCCATCAAACTCTATCTTTACTTGGTCAACATGACAATGATGCCCCTCAAAGGCTTCAAACCAAGCATATTCTCGCAAATTTAATTTATTCCCAACCTAGCCTAACTAAAAAGTGAAGGAATACATGATTTTATAGATTTTACAAGGAAGAATGAAAGAGAGATCAAAATATATTCCCCACATGGATTAATCATGACATGAAATAAGGAAATCCCACACCACATGTTCCACTTGGGGTCATTATCATTAAGAGACAAGCATCTTTGAAAATTGGTGCCACCCTCACATGTGAAACATTATTGATGAATAGTGAAAGGCAAGTCACATGTGCAAGGTCAAAAAGGAAGAGCATTTTCCTTAGACAAAATAGGCCACATCTTTGTGCATTTAGAGCACTATTTATGATCCCCACCTAAGAAATTTGACCCATGACACTTATGCAATGAAAAATAATGTTGTGACACCTTACTAGGATGAATAGTGTCCACCACATCATTGATGAATAGTGTTACATGAAAAGTTTTTTACGGACACATCATTCTCCTCTAGTTGAAAAAAAACATAGCTCTTGTGAGTTATCCTAATTGTATCCTTGCCACTTATTCTAAAAATAATAGAAAATCACACTACTCTATATTTGGGTGATGCAAGATTTTTCGATCCCTTGAATGCTCCTACATCTGACATCCAAAGTAAATAGTGTTATATCATGATCACACAGAGGGGGTGAGTGGTAAAACCAACCTTTCAATCACCTAGCGTAATGACCATGGAATCCCATTTCAATACACCACATGCACTCGAAGAATTTTCTTTTTCTTTCTCCACTCCTAGCATCTATATACTAGATTTTCCCAAAACATCCTCATGGGACCACAAACCATCCTATTTTTCCAAAAACATATCCATATTCCAATGTATTTAGATGTGGTCGAAATCTTATTGTTAGAAATTGACCTCTTCCTCCAAGATGCTCTATTATGCATCTTATCTATCTATGTGAGCTATGGCCCACCACTGGCCATCCACCTCCAACAAAAGCCATCATGGCTTTCTTTATCCACCATCCAACCACATATTGGATAATATTCCACATCACATATTGTTACCCCATGCAACTCCTCTCTCATGGCTGAAACAATTTTCTTCTCACTTTCCTTATGAGCACATACTTGCACATCCACTTCAAAAATCATTTTATCATGCTCTAAAAGCATATTTTCCTCTTCCTATATAATGTTTTCATGATATTCATTATATTCTATTTTATTATGGGCTTCCAATGGACCATCAAAAATAACTCTTATGGTTGTTTTCTCATCCTTTACACTCTCCACATGTGCACTAGCTTTCACATGCATCACTCCCAACTAAAAATTGGAAAACTCATTACCATCACAAACTAAAAAAATTGAATTATACCACTCATGGTAATACATAATATATTCCCCCTGTTCAAATAAGGGGTCTCCAACATCAGGTTCAATAGTAGTAACTATTTCATCCTCCTTCATGAGGAATCCATCTCACATAGCTTGCTCACATGACAGCTCCGTGTTATCTTCAAAGACAACCATCTTATTTTATTCACTCATATTTCCCTTCATATAACTTTTCTCCTTCATCTTCTCTTATTTATATTCTTCATTCCTTTTCCAAATGGTTGTCTGTCTCTTTACTCTAGCTACATTTTCTATCACGGAGTCCATCATATCCCACACCAAGTCCTCTTCTTCAGCATTCTCACATTATTTATATATTTTAATCAACAATTATAACAACCTATCCCAAGTCCTCAATTTCTTCATCCATTCTTATTCTGGTGGAATCCTTCCACTCTTCTTTGTGTTCTTCACCTTCATACCTAAAACAAAAAACACATTCACGTATTAAAAAAAACCCTCTCCATAGGATTCTTACTTGCTCTCTCAAATTCTCTTCATAATCTCTCCCAAGGAATCATAACATGATCTGATACCACTTGATGTGGCTTACAACCACATAGATGGATTCATCAATCCATATAATCCTCTCAATTACTCATAACACACAGAAAAACATATGAATTCTTTTCATAATATTCTCATAATCTTCATTAAACTGATAACATATTACATTTCAAAAGGCCATGCCACCAATGTATGCCATAAAACTCTATATTTAATTGGACAACATGCCAAGGAGGCCCCTCAAAGGCTACAAACCCAGCCTATTCTCCCAAATTTGACTTATCCCCAACCTAGCCTAACTTATTAGCAAAGGGATGCATGATTTTATATATTTTACAAGAAATAATGAAAAAGAGACCAAAATCCATGCCCCACATGGATTAATCATGAGAAGAAATATGGAAATCCCACACCACATGCTCCACTTGTGGTCATTATGACTAAGAGACAAACATCTTTGAAAATTGGTGCCACCATCACATGTGAAACACTATTGATAAACAGTGAAACACAAGCCACATGTGCAAAGTCAAAAAGGAAGAACATCTTCTTTAGAAAGGGTAGGCCACATCCATGTGCATTTTGACCACTCTTTTGTATTCCCACATGAAAAATTCAACCCATGACACCTCACTAGGATGAATAGTGTATATTATATCATCAATGAGTAGTCTTTTGTGAATAGTGTTTTTCCACCATATTAGATAGTAGGTTTTACATGTGATATTTAAAGTATGATAAACAAATTTATAGGGTGAGCCATTTATTATTTTTAATTCATTATTTTATACAAGTTTTATGAAATTATAAAATGTCAAAGAGTGTTCAATTAATAGATAATATGATCATTTATTAGATATAACATAGAACTAGATTAAATATGTTCACGAATCAAATATGAGTATCACCACCTAAGGGTGTGTGTTAATGACCATCAATATTAATTCCAGTTGTGATAGAATAACTATAGATTAAAATGTCATGTATGTGTATAGGACCATTGATTGATGAATAATTAGGTATTACAAGATCATAAAATTTTAATAGGAGGTATTTTACATTTAGAGATCAAAATCATAACTCTTATGTTATCAATTTAAAGTTTTGGTTGAATATTACCATCATGTATAAATATGGCCATATGCATAATTTTTTATTTATAATTTGTTATGATCTTGTAATTAGTTCTTAAATTTATTAATGTTTTTATTAGGCATTACTATAGACTCAATTATATTATAATTTTATCCATATATTTTAGTGTCATTACCATTGATTAAGTCTTAAATCTTATGTCATAAATTAAAACATTTATTTATTTCATCTTCATAAGCTCGATAATATTCAAAAATTGGAATAGCATTGCTATTTATAGTCAATGCTATTGTCATATTGATATAAAAAGGTTTAGATAGTGTTTTCACATTACATTCAAATAAATTCTCTAATATTATATGTGGTGAGTCTATTAATGATGTAAATAATCACATTTTAGTCGAATTAGGAAATGTAATTTTATCACTTAGTTATGAAATTAAATTAACCAGTTTAGATTTATTATTCACTTGGAGATTTAGTGCATCATTAGTATTGGGTTTACATTTGATTTTTCATTGATATCAGGAGGTATTAAATGTGGGAATATTAGATGATTACTCCAACTTATACATATTAGCATTGAAAATCTTAACTTAAAGATTTCTCTAAGGCATGGTAAGGGTTTTTGAATGAAGCATACCAATTACAAATAAGCTTGTATTTTATAAGGTTAAGCAAACTATTAGAAAAATATTACTATCGTGTATCATATGTCACATCTTTGTAAGCATGGTCCTAAAATTAAGTACATTGTAATCAATATAATCATTAAATCATTTTTTGACATGGAAAATTTGTTAAACAATTTAATTTTTGAATATTTTTGATCGAAAAATGTAGTAAGAATAGGTCAAGTAGTTCATGGAATGTATATAGGAATACTTTAAGTGAGGGATAAAACCAATTTATGGAACTTTATATAAAACTTATAAAAAATTAGATCAATACTAATACTTTTCGTGACATTTAATATAAGATACAAATACATATTTAATGTGAAAACATGGTTTCCCATTTCTGTTGAATGCTGAAAACTCAAACATGTGAAATGATGTGGGGAAAGGATAAGCTAATAGTTTCAGAGCAAGTAGGTTGTGTAATATGTCTAAATATGAAACCATGTGATTTAACTTACCATATGTTTGAGATATTTGTGATTATTTCCTTAAAAAAAAAAAAAATTAAGTTGTTTTGATAATTTGTATTATCATGGGAACATGAGCTTTTAGGTGATTGGAATTGTATTTAAGGAAAAGTTTGTATTAATTTAATAACCTTAAATTAGGAATATAAATAACTATTGAATCAGGTGTATGTGCTCTAGGTGGAGGCTTTGGAAAATTGGTTTCACAAGGAAAAATATCCTCACCCCTTGATGTACAAGGAATAGATTAATTTATAAAATATTTCTTATTAATTATTTATAGTGAATTTTAAATTTTTTATGATAATTTATTTATATTTTATGAGTTTTATTTTATTATAGTTTTAAAGTAATTTAAGATTACTGTTTTATGTATATTAATTTATTATTCATGGTTAAGATATTTATTGATTATATTGTTTTGTCATAAGATAAATCAATTAGCATTTTATCAGTTACGAAAAAATACCAAACATATAATGGCTAAAATCATTCGTAGTCAGAGTTAATATATGGAAAAATGAAGTAAATAAAAATGTTATAAATTTTAGGTAACTTTTGAATAATGATGGAAATTAAGTTTAAATTGTAATTAGGGTTTGATCAATAATGTAAATTGTAAATCAGTTATAAAATTAGTCATAAAACTCTAGGAAAATGAGGGTTTAAGAAACCCAAGGTTGTATGTAGTAAATGTTAGTATTCACTATTTATGTTTATCTTATTTCTAGATTTATTCAAAATTAGTTAAGTAAATTGTTCTAATGAATAGATATAATAAATATGGAAGTGAATTAAAAAGATAGATCTATTATAATGCCTAAATAAATAACATATCTAAAGTTTAGTAATGATAATAATTGCAATGTAAAGAAGAGCAAATAGGTTGGAATGATTAAAAATTTGATTGATTTTCTGAAATCAAAACATAAATATAGACTCTACATATTGTTTTGCACTTAGATATCAAGTATGAATCTCTTGGTAATAATCAATTATCTAATTATGATTGACAAGTGTGAAATGTGTCATAAATAATATTCAATTGTCAAATATGAATTTATCTATTAAATAAACTATACAATTTTTTTTTTTAATAACTTCCACTTTTTCGCACTACTTTACCATATGATGTTATTCCTCTTTATATACCATATTTTTATATTTACTTATTATTTGCTTAGTTTCACAATCATAACAAACAAAAGATTATGAAATAAAAAAACCACAAAGTTGAGGTTTCTAAGAACATATATTGTATGTTAAAATTAGACTTACACATAAATTTTAATGTGTAAATAAAATATATGGAAAAATAGTTTTGAACATCTCTTCCTTTGACGTGATAATAAAGGTACATTCAAATCCAAATCTTTATTTCGTATAGAGGGGTGATGAGAGATAAAGTTAGACAACCATGTTGCAGGTATGTAAAGATATGAATTAATTGCGATGAACTTAGGAGGAATGTTAAATCTGTGGGATTGATGAAGAAATTGTATTGGAATGACTCTTAGATGTTGAAACTAAGAAATTTACCATTCCACATTGTCCGTAAATATAATATTAATGATCGATCTATATCATCCATACATTTTAAAACAAAATCATGCATGAAACGCATTTTATATTTATATTTATGTATAATTGAAATGACATAAATTTATATTTGAAAAAAAAATCTAAAAATATATTATTTATTATAAATATATAAAATATTCATATTATTTTTGAAAAAAAATTACATTGTAAATAATTTGAATAATTTATGATAAATATATTTTTATAATTTAATTTGATTGTTTTTAATCTAAACACTTCTAAAATTAATTAAATATGTATAATATATTATATTCAAAATTTAGATATATTAGATTATC
Organism: Torreya grandis; assembly: GCA_037957365.1. NCBI lineage: Eukaryota > Viridiplantae > Streptophyta > Pinopsida > Cupressales > Taxaceae > Torreya > Torreya grandis. Next base: position 616,399 of record JARHVA010007407.1, read on the forward strand.
TAAAATAAAATAATTATAATTTAAAATATTAAATATATTAATTATAAATAATGTATATCACTTAATTATCATTAATTATAGATAAATATGATCAAATTTTGATTCTGGTAAGTATTTTATATAATTTAAATGTTGAAATTAATATTTTTTAAAAATATTTCATACCTAAAAAATCATTCAAATAAATAATAAATGAATGAATTTAAAATTCAAAAAATATTTAAAAATTAGTATTTTATCTAAAAATATTTACACTTTAATAAATGGTATAAAAAATTATTATCCTTACTAAACAAATTAAAATCTTTTAAAATAATATATAATTTTTTATATCAAGCCCACCTTAAAATTTTATTGTAAAAGTGAAAATTAAAATATAAATAACTTCATTCAATACAATATATTTAAATCTCATTAATATTAAGGTCTCAAAGATGTCATTAATTAGTTTAGAAGGGATACAAAGCTATAACACACTAACTATTTATATTTTAATAAAAAAATATTTCTAATTCATTTTAAATATGTTATTTTATTTTTCATATGAATTTATGACTACACTTAAACACATAATTTAATGTTATAAAATTAAATTGAAAATAAAAAATTATATAAATAACTATTATTAAAATATGGAAATGTAACTTTCGATAATTATATAATTTTAGAAGGTAAAATGCTAATTTAAAACCAAGTGAAATGTTAGTTTAGAACCAATTTAAAGAAGTCAAAATATCAAACAAGCATAGTTAGAAATGAGTAAAGAAAGTTGATTATATATATATATATATATATATATATATATATATATATATATATATATATATATATATATATATATATATTAATGAATTTATTATTTAGATTTGATATTATTGGTGATAATAGTATTTATGTAGTTATATTAATATGTAGAATTAAAAAATTATTTAAATATAAATTCATTTTATATGATAATAATTAAATTTTATTTAAAAATTTATTGAAATTAATAATATTTTAAATTTAAATATAAAATTATAAAATAATATTAAATTTTAAATTATATTTTTATAAATATTAAGTTAAAAAATAAAAAATATATTTTATTAATACTTATATTAAAATTTAAAATATTTATATGAAGATATCTAAATAGATAACATGTCAAAGAATTAAGGCCGTTAGTATTCATAATAGAACATAATATTGTAATATTAAATTTTTTTATTTGGAATAATGTCATAATTTTTTTTTATTGTGATTATTTTATAATTATTTTTTAACTTATATAAAATAAGTTTAGAAAGTCATTCATTTATATATTTAAAATAAAATTTGTACACTAATAATTATTAATTTATATATTATATAAATTTATTTTAAAAATATTAAATTTTTATATTAAATTAAATTTCATAAATTTATGTTTAAATATAAAATTGTACTCTATTACATTTATGATAGATATTTAAGTTATTATTAATAGCTAACAACATATTAAGGTTGTTTTTAGAGTTTTCTTGGTTGGTATAAACTATATACATTATCTATCAAAAAAATATCTTACTAATTCAAATTTTCATTTATAAATACGAGTAAAAGTATTACACATTCTTTTTTTTATAAACTTCAATTTTCTAGAAACATTTTATATAATAAATAAAAATTAAGGTCAATATTATTATAAATATACTTTTTAAAACTAATACAATAATAATTTACACTGATATTATATTTTTAAATCAATGATAATTATAAATATAAACAAATAATAAATTTCGAAATTGTAACGAACCTGTCAACAAATGTGTCTATAGGAATGTCTTTATAAGAAGGCTTGAAATTTTGTTGAAAATATAAAACACATTTTCACTGAATCATATACCATAAATCCAATACGAAACAATTATAATGAAGAATACAAGATCTATGAGACACTTCAAATATAATTTAATGTCAAAAATAATATAATCCGAGTTACGTTTAAGACTATATTTACTTACCATTTATTTTTGAAAGAGTCCTCAAATGCTTTCAAATTTTAGATATGCATTCACAATGCAAACATTTGTCGAATATTGTTTGTTGGATGTCATTACCCTATCACAAAATGTGAAGAATAATAGAAAGTGTGGTGGAGTTTGGCATTATACCTACAAATTTGCATTTACTTTTTCTTCAAACCCATTTTCATTGCATTCCACATTTTGAATTTTCACAATTGTCCATTCATCCTATCAGGGGAGTTTGTGTTGATGATCTTTTTCTTTTTCTTTTCTTTTCTATTTTTATATTAAATCATGTGACTTGGTGTTTGATTGTTAACCTTTCATATCTCAACTTTTTATGATGATGGTTATTGATTCAACATTTCCCTTCAAATGTTGGTAGTGCATATAATACTTGCACAATATACTTAAGTATGTCTTCTTCACTTTAAAACTATACATGCATTTGAATAGTAATTTAGAATTGTAAAATTATAAAAATGTGGGTCGATTTGTACTCAATGAATCTCCAATGATTGGTTAAGTATTCTCTACATATCCAATACTTCATGTAGGGAATCACAACTACATTTAATTATCCCCATTTGGTGTATAGAGAGAATTGCTCTCCTTTAATACATGCAACCTATGACTTAGCATTCAACACTTGGAAAATGGGAAATTTTACCTAATTTTAAGGTGATTTAGACTTAGCTAACCCCTATTCCTTGCGATTAGTTTTCAAATTGGGAGAAATTGGGCAGTCCTCTTAAGGGTGCAATAACTTGAGTGCACTTGATAGATAAGCGATAGATAATTATAGATGATCAATAAGTCTAAGAATATTTTTTATTTATGTGCATCTATTTGGATAATTTTCCAAACCATCAAAATGCTAGGAAAATTAGCTAACCCATAGAAATGCTTTGATTTTTATAATTGTCCATTGTTGGGGAAAAGACAAAACTATTAGACTTTTTCAATATTGTTTGAGTCTGACATCTTCATCTAAGAGATAGAAGCACTAGTTTGATGATCTAAATTTTTTTAAATATGATAGTTTAGTGGTTTAACATAGACTAGGGGATTCATATATGTGAGTAATAGAAATTTAGAAGGATTAAACTCATGGATAACACATGAATATAAGATAATAGTGAATTAGGATTATATTTATGAAAACTAATTATGTAGGTTGAAGGTAAGTTAAAACTGACATTTTTAAGAATATAATATCATATTATTGTATTTGAAAAACTATGTACAACACATTAATTCTATATACTGCTAAATTTTGAAAAACATTTATCAATTTTAACCATTATTGTGTAACGTATAATAATTTAGATAGTAACAATAATTTGGTTTATTTTAAATTTGTAATTTTTCTAGATAGAACACTTTAATTAAGAACTATGAGAATGTAGTACATATGGCACAACCTTTATGGAATTGTAATGCGATCAAAGAATCCATTTACCAAGTATAATATCAAATATTGGTTTTGTAAGCAAGCTATTAAATTTTATAAATTCAAAGTATTTTTAAAATATGAACCTCAAAAATATAGTCACTAAGCTTTATAAATATTTGTGGAATGACAGAATCATGGCTCACTTATCTTATTAGTCCCAGAGGGAGACTATTGGCATGATTTTTCTTTAACCTGTTAGTACAATTTTCTATTTTAACCTATCAAGTAATTCTATTTTTTGTGCACATCCACTTGTTACCTACTATTCTAAGCTTTTGTAATGTTAAGATGTAGGGTTTTTAAGTGGTAAAATATAATATCAATTTTGTTGTGTATTGATTGGTAGCAATTTTTAGATGTTATGGAGGGCCTCACGTGATTGAAGGCAAGCTCATTTATTTTTAACTACCAATTTCACAATCAGTGCCCTTAACACCACCCATCTACCAATTGTTACTAGTGCATTCCAAATTCCAGTGTTGGGATGCTACTTCTTGGACAAGTCAAATAATGACATGGTCTTCCATCTTGTGCAAGTGGATGCACAAATGGTTGCCCTGTGATGTTTGGATAATGATTCATTTTGAAAAAGGCTCACTATTAGAGAATTTGCCATTAAATATGGCATATTGTACATGCTGAAAAGGACTACCCCTATCTACACTTGAATGCAAGGGCTATTTTTGTTTTTGGCCTTGATAAGATGTTGAGGCTGTCAATTCTATATCCTACAATGAATGGACATAATTTTTTGGATATTTCAAGGGTTTAGGATTCACTCTTGCTAATTATGAATTATATAGTGGCTATGCCTATGGATTGAAAGGAGGGGGAGAGATGTACGATGATTACCTCCTTGTCTAGTGAAGTTCCCATGGAGAAGTTTCCCAAGGATTTTGAGACCATGGTTGTCCCATCTAGCGAGGGTTACATCTAGCTCACTCCTAAACCTGATCTTTGATCCTAATGTTTCAATTTTGTAGTTTATGTTTTGGGGTTTACTATGCTTTGCATATATGCTCTGTTATTAAAAGTTCATTTTTTAGTAATGTAATCAAAATAATGGAAATGACTTATAGACTATTCGAGATTAAATATATTTTGATAAGTTGGAATTGTTAGGCTATGCATCCCATTTTATCAATCATTGATTAATGAATGATTGTTTGAAAATATTTTTAATGAAATATCTCTTATAAAAGGCCAAAAGCATTATAGGGCATGTGATCTATGGACTACCTTTATAGTCTAAATTTTTCAAAAGCCTTTTAAACACACATTTTTTTACACTATAAGAGACTATATTATGTGTGTTTATTTTTTATTTTTTTAAATCATGTAAATTGTAATAGGGTATTCCATGGGAAGATGCATGGTTCTGTAATTTTGTAAAATTTCATCATACTTGTGTTTAGGATGGGGGGATCCCTCTATTACGAGGACTAGTACTATACATTGTTTCTAGTATGTGTTTTTATGAGATCTAGAACCTACATTGTATGTTATTCCACAAAATTTGGATAATTTCACAACTGGTCATCTAAATCAATAGTCATAACTGACATCCAATATTCAGTTAGAATGGATATTTAGGAAAGATGGTTTGTATAAAGCTGGGATCTAAAACTGACCATTTCCAACAACAAAGACATGGCTAGTATAGTAACATTCTTCTATCCATATCTAAGTTAGCCTTTATTTCATTTTTTTAAACTCTGGAAAAATTACTATTTTTCAATGGTTTTCAAATAGCTCCTTGACCTCAATTGAAAAAGGAAATAAATGGTCAGTTTTGGTCTAGGGCTTAAAATAAAACATAGATCTTTTGGTTCAAAAATATTTAGTCAGCTTGAAATATCATATTTGCTCCAAGTTTCTCCATGTGCCTTGTCTTGAGTTGCATCTCATGTAGTTGTCTGTGTTGGGTTCTGAAGTATCTCCTTGTCTATTGGTTGAGCCTAAGAATTATCTACTTATTTGTTATTAATGGCAGATCCAACATTTGATGGGAATGTTCTCATAATACAAGTGTTACAATATGATTTGTTAATGAAAAATATCATCTCATAAATTTCACATTAAAATTAGATAAATGAGGTTTAATTACGTCTGAGGATCATACCTGGTAATAGGTAACATACATTCAATTCCTTACCTTTTAGTTGGAGACCAACATTGTTGAAGTGTAGATATTCTTTCTATCATATACATAAATTTACTTGTAATTTAAGAATAAATAGAAAATTATAAACATAAATACAAAATGAAATCTACTATTTGAGGATATGAATTTTGATAAGCAAATGGCACTAGATTGGCTCTAAGTTTCAAGATCTTGTGTGAAGCATGCTTTCATGTCATGATGATTAAACAATGCATTCATTGTAAACCTTCCCTGTTTTCAAGAATTGTTGTTAGTAATATTTTAAACAAATCTCATCTTCATAGAAGTTTTAGCAAGAGGCCTATTGTGTAGCTTGAAAATTTATACATTTCCACTCTTTTAGGGATTTCATCTATTTCAGATCTCAATGTAAGCAGATAGAAAAAGACATCAAAAAAATTAAAGCAAGATATGAATCTCTGTCTCTACCCTCTACAACCGTAATCTCATTTATTTGTCAAAGCTTTAATTCTTACCTTTCTTTATAACAAGCACTATGCAAACTGCCCCGCAGGGGCTTAACACTTCATGCCCTTATTATGATATTGTCATGCATGCCCCAATTAAATAAAATCACAATATATTAATCCATGAACACCGACATTAATCAAAGATGATGACTTGTTAATATAACATGTTTTGTGGGCATTCAATTAAAATGGAATGTAGTGTAGTGTATGCTTATATAACATAGCTATTTTTTAAACATTAATATAATAAATCCTAATAATATTAACCATCAATACTATGAAATATGATGTCCACCCATACGCAACAAACATTAGTCAGTATTGACCAAATCATGCATTCTCAAATATGTTATTGTCCAACAAGCTAACAAGGGAATGATAAGAGAGGGATTTGGAAAAAAACATTGCCCTGAAAATCTATATTGAAGTTTTTGTGAAGATGAAATAAATTTCATAAGTCAGATGTGTATATGGTAGGAATAAAGAATCATGAAAAATTTATATAATTTTTCAAATCGAAAAATAAGTGAATTTAATATATTTTGTATTTTTGTTAAATTTATACGTTAGATCTTTTTTAAGGACATGATTTTAATATGTTTTATTTGAATTTAATGCCATTCAATATTAAGTAACAAAAAATGATATTAATATAGTTATGTTTATAAAAACCTAATGATTCCATATCATCGAACAATGTTATATAATACAAAAATGTAATCAATTATTTTTATTATTAAGTATTAATCCCAAATGGAACTTGTTCACATAATCTCTTATAAAACACCTTCTTTAAAATTATAAAATAAATCTATAAATTTTATAAATTTGAAATCCTCAATCATACTCTCAAAATGATATGAAATATGCTCTTACAAAAATCAAACTTATTTATAGATTTTTTTTTTCAATTTATTATTAATATAACCATTAATTTTTGTTAACTGTTCAAGTGACTCTTTACATTTTTATATACCACATGAAAATCTAAAATAAAAAAGATTAATAACATCTATTGTAGCAAAAATAAATATTTGTAAAATAGACTGTCTTAGTGTAAACAAAGTACCTATGTTACCATCACTTTCGAAACAAATACACCGTTCAAAACGTATCGGTGGAATATTTCAACAGAATTTTAAATTTAAAATTATCAATATTAATGCTTAAGCATAATTTTCATCAAAGGAACGCAACGAGGAGTTTTATAAGGTTGAGGACGCCTCTTCCTCTAATTTATATAGATGGTATGATGTTCAATTTTATATATATATTTATATTTATATATATATATATATAAATATATAAATAAGATTATAAAGTTTGCCGTTATACTAATTGGAAGATGGTATTGTATGGCTAACTTAAACATATTAAGGAAAATAATTAATTTTTTAATTGATTTTTTAATTGAATGATGAATAATAAGTTGTGTGATATTAAATAAATTTAGAGATAAAATAATAAAGTTAATTTTAATATATTTAAAATAATAAATTTATTTTGAGAAAGTTAGATATATATTTCTTCAAATTAAATAAAATAATTATAAGAAAGGAAACTAATTAATTATTTTCATTTAACAGTAATCAAAACAACATTAATCTTATGAAAGGAGGCACTAAGTTATTTTCTATTAAAATAATTTGAAGATAGTATTATTAGATCAAGTTAAACATATTTGACATATATATGAAAGGTAAGTAATTTTCATTAAGAAAATTAAGAGATAGTATTATATGATTAAATCAAATAAATTTAAGATAGTAATTATTTCATGAAAGATAGGTAATAAGTTCTCTTTCATTAGATTAATTCAGAGATAGTATCTTAATTAAGTTAACTCTAACATATTTAACAAAATAAAAAAAAATTTAAAAAGTAAGAAATAATTTATTTTCCATTAGATTTATTGTGGGAAAGTTCAAACATATTTAATGTTTTATTTATTTTTAATGACAAGTTATTTTCTACTCAAGAAAACTTAATCAATAAAGAAAATAATTTTACAAAAGGTAGGCAATGAGTTATTTTCTATTAAACTATTTCTAAAATAATATCGTAAAACTAAAACAAATATTAAAATTTTTGAAATATAGATAATAATTTTATTTTTTTAATATTAACTGAAAAAATATTTTAAACATAGAAATGATAAAATGGCTTTAATTATTAAAATTAAATATATTTAAAATTATATTTCTTTAAACATACAATATCTTTAATGGACAAGACTATATTTGAAGTCTTTTTTCGAAAAACTTTTTAACACACTTATATTAATATATTTTAAAGGGAAAAAAAATTACTTCTACACTTTTCACAACATATAACACCTTTATCATCAACACATTTAACTCCATCAAAATTTAAAAAAAAACTCTTGAAAAAAAAAATTTCTTCACCCCACTAAATTTGGCTAATTTTTGACATTAGACACAAATTGCATAAGAATGTACATTACCATAATTTCTTACGAAAATCATGGATTTCACAAAAGTGTTGACTACCTTAAACTCCCATTAGTAGATCTTGGTCTTTAATCCTAATCACGGTAAAATAGTTAGTATTTTTTATTTATTTATTTATTTTTTTAAAATTAATTTTAAATTCAAACGCATAATTGAAAGAGGAGAAACATTAGTTTTTAAACAAATTTTATAATAATATATTTTTATAAATTTGTAATATTGTGTATAAATTTTTGTTAATATTATTAGAAATTGTGTCAATTTTTTAAATTAATATCATTAATCTAAGTTAGTTAAGATTTAAAAAAAAAAAAGAAATATTAAGATAATAGTCTCTCTTCAAATTTTGATTGGGAATACGCTTTATAAAATTAAGGATAAAATTTAAAAAAACATTATATTGACCTTTCTCATAACCACTTCCATAAATCCGCCTTAACTGAACATTCCCATGATACTAAACATTACATATGCATAAACAAAGGAAAGCTCCCTCTCCTCTGCCTCAATGATATGATCAGCATGCATAACCAAATCCTTATGCTGATCATTTTTAACAAGATATTCCTCATGGGGAATGGTGGTGCCCGGATCACTAGTACTTTTACTTCTCACTGTTCTGATTGAATTTCAGCCATGATTTACGGTATGACATATGGTCCTTTTTAACTGATCATTATGCGAAATCGTTAACCTCTCTGCGGTTCTTTCTTTGCTGTGGAATGATAATTGCCTTTGAAAATTAACTTTTGATTATCGAGAGCTGATATTTGTATTATAATGTAGGGATTGGGTGAAGCTGGGACTCTGTCTGTATATTTTTTCTTGTTATACGACATTGATATGAAATACTACTTTTTATGATCATTTCTGGGGACGTTTATACAATTTCTTTCTTTCTCTTCAATAATCAGAGCATGCATTAGAAGAAGCTCTGAATACTGCTTTTCAAAGCGAACTTGTAACCAGAGATGATATTTCTGTCACCACCAAACTTATAAAAGTATTTTGTAAAGGATCTCCTCTTCCTCGAGAGATGTATGGGGTTATTTAAACTATTTAGAGAGCATAACCTTACCGTTACTAGAAGCAATGTACTTCAATCAAATACCTAACTACAATAAGTTTAGAACAAATTACAAGTTAAGTATGAAGAGCTTCCTAATATTATTGTGGGTGTCTGGGTTTAAGAGCAATATCAATCTCAGAAAGATTTTGATTGCTATCATTAATGAGTTTATTATTATGATTAAGGACATCCATTGTTCAGGGTGAGATGGGAAGTGAAGGTGAGGGGTAATGATAAGGTATCTCAAGTTATGTATATGAAGAAGTCGAAGGAGATACATGTGTAAAGTTTAGTGACATGTCACATATGTGATTGCATTCTATAGCTTGTATTGAACTATTTTAGTCACCCAATATATAATTGAAACAAGTGCCATGTCAATGAAAATAATTGTCAAATATCCCATAGTGCCTTTAAAAAATGCCTAGAATGCAATGTGTCAATTTAAATAGGTATATAAATAATTCCATGAAAATTCTAACTACAATAACTATATTTCCAAACTTTTTCCATTCCCATTCTCAATAACACTAACAACAAAAATTGTATTAAAACTAGTAAATCATGATTTTGTAAAGCAAAAATATCTGAATGAGAAGTCGAACCTCACTTCAAATTGATTATTGTTGACCCCACCTCACCTTTTCTGCATAAAGAATTAAGTAACAATAATGTAGGTGATATTGAGAACACATTATGAAATCTCAAAACAACATTTGTTATTACTGAAGGCATCCTTCTCTGAGATAGAAGTCAAGGAGGTAGAGATTTAAGAACTGAGATGGCCATGTCAAAACACAAAACCATAGACTACAAAAAAACTCTTACAAGAAACTTTTATAGGCTAAAATAGAAGTCAAGTGTATGAAGGGAGTGAACAATAGGATATGTCTTGATATGACAACCGATAGGGGAATTTTAATGTCAAATAAATTTAAAACATTATAAAATGTTAAGAGTTTTGCCCTATTAAGATTAAGAGTGTTATGTCTTGTGGAAGGATGGAAGAAACTTGAGGATGCTCCTTTCTCCTTTATAGCATTGGTCTCCTAAGCAACATGTCAAGGGAAACAAGTTAAGGGAAAACTTAAAGGACACATAATAGCTTGAAAGAGATTAGGGAGAACCCAATGTGTAGTTCACCAGGGTGATGTCAAGTGGCATAATGTCATGATCTTCAGTGTGGGGAAGACCACTTATGGCCAAGGGAATGAGAAGATAGTAAGTTACCAAATGGCACAACTAGAGGGATCAAGCATGGCAATGTTCAATTACATTTTCATTACATAAATACTAAATAAATAACACTGATGTAAGTTGCACCCTTGAAACAATTTTCATGGTTGATGTCAAAAAATTTAATGTCGATATAATATATATATTATGAATTCTATTAAAAATGATCTCAAATAAATACATTTACAAAATTTAAATATTAATTTATATATAATGTAAAATAAATAAATAAAATGTTATAAATTATATGTTAATATGGTTTTTAAGTTAATTATTATCTACAAATAAAATTATTTTTTCATATAAACAAAATAATTTAAAATATTATGTTTGAACAATAAAATACATTCTATATTGAATAATATTTTATTATCCTAAGAGAGACGGACAATGATTGCTCCTGCACAATGAAAAAACCACTTCTTTTTACAATTAGGGTCAGTTTGAAATCCACATGTCTTAACGTGATGCACCATGCATATTCGATGGAAATAATGCTTCGATAGGCCAGTGGTAGAGTTATGAGATAGCGGTGGAGGGAGAGGGGAGTAGGGCCCAATTTTTGCTTCAGGCAGGAAAGGCTAAGTCTTTTGGTTCAACGGCTGGATTGGGAGAATGGAAGGAGAGAGCGGAAGGCACAATAGGGTATCCGTCCACCCCAGCCAAGTTGGAAAAACAAGCAACTAGGCATCCTTGGTTCTTTTGATTTGATTTCGTATTTTGATCAGTCTAGGGTTTTGAACATGGAAAAGAAACTTCTAGTCGTCAATTTTGAACATAAAGCTTTTGAAGAGGGTTTTGAAGGTGAAGGTTGGTATGTAAAAAGGGGTCTGGTTTACCGTTTTGACATTTTTTATCATTCTCTTTCTATTTTTTACAAGTGGCTTTCAGATTCTTGGCAGTTTATATTAAAAGGTAATATCAAAATTTATCCTTGCACCAAATGTTTTTTTATTGTAGATTTTGATCATTTGGTTTATCGTAATAAGATTTTTTAAGCAAAATTTTGGAGTTGTGATCATCATTTTCTTCTTATGAAACCTTAGTTTTTTGATTTTAACCCTCTGATAGAATTTTTTTATCTTTGACCCATCTGGGTGAGGCTACCATATCTTCAACTCCAATTTTGGTCTGAATCTGGGCTTTCAGTTGTTGGAGGTGCACATGGTGATTTATTGTAAATTGAAGCTTCTTTGTTGAAATTTTCCCAGATAACTTTTACTTAGGTCCTTAGTTGTTTAGATATTACTTAAGATATTCTTGAACAGATCGAGTTAAAAGTGAAAGATAGGTGTTTGCCTCAAACCATTGATTTTGAGGGGATTCCTTTCATATGCTACAATTGTTTTAAAATTGATCATCTTTCTGCTTCTTATCAAAAATTTAAATGAAAAGTAGATTCATCTTGGGGGAAGGAGGCAAGCAAGGAGCATCTTATAATTTTGGAAAGCAATCATATTTTGCCTTTAGGAGCTACTTTAGATATTTTCTTGGAAGAGAATTCAACAAGTGTACTATCTCCTGTGTCCCCATCTCAGAATTTTGAGATAGTTGGGTCAATTGGAAAATGTTTTGTGGATTTGATTAGTAATAATAAAAATTATAAAAGTAAAATTAATGATGGGGGCTACATGTTAAGTTCAAATTTAGGGAAATTATATAATAAAAAAGAATGGAAGGTTATTAAAAGTAAGAAAAAAGGTCATCTCATTCCTAGCTCTCCTCCCATGACATTTAGTATTTATTGCATAACAAAGATCGATGGAAATTAAGAATTTTGGGATTTTTGTTTAAGTAAATTTTGTTTTTTTTATAGCTGAAGTGTTTTTGCTACTTTCAGTTTATTTATTTTGTTTGAATTAAGATGATTAGATGCATTGATAGCTAAATCATTAAGCCAATGTACTTTTGATTTGTGAAGTATTATCTTTTTAGGGAAGGGGATCCGTGAACTCTCATATCAATAAAAAAAATTTAATATCATATCTTATATTTATAAAATATTTGATATGAGATTTTACGTAATATTATTTTAATTATAAAACATAATTTAATATCACATTATATATTTAAAACATATAAACAAAATTACCAATTATTATATTTTTTGAATGTGTATTGATAGATTCATATAAGAAATAATAAAATTTAAGATTTAATATTTTAATTATAACACTTAATATAAGATCATATTATATATTTAAAATATAAAAAATAAATTTACCAATTATCACATTGTTTGAATGGGTTTTAATAAATTCACATTAAAAATAGTAAATTTTGAGAATTAATATTTTCACAATCCATAAAATAATAAAAAGAGTATTTAGTTAGATTGTGTACAAGATTTTTTATTAAATAATATATAATAAAGTTGTTCATATAATCCTATTTATATATGGTAATATTTTTTATACTAAACCAAATAAAAGAGTAACAAATATAAATGTCTCTTATAGATATAGAAATAATTCAACTATTTAATAATCAAATATATTTTCTTCAAACTCAAAGCATTCTCATTATCAATAAAATATAATTTATTCACATTTTCACTAATATAATCATCAATTTAATTAAACTATTTCTTAACAATGTTAAAGAATCCATTAACCTATCATATACATATATACATGAACATAATATTAAATAATTTAAATTTAGTACATTTCAAAATTATAATCGAAGAAAATATTGTGATACATACACAATAAGAAAACTTGTACAATGATTACTTGAAATCAGAGAATTTGTAGGAACAATATAAAACCATCTTCCAACATCTATGTCCCAAAAATAGCTAGGAGATAGATTACAACTATTTTTTAAAAAAACTCATTAATGACTTCCTTTCTACCATCAAATTTTGCATGTTACAAAAAGTTTATGTTATCTCGATTCATCATTGTAACAGACTACAAAAAATTAATATGATATTCATCATCTTAATTTTCTTAAGAGATATCTTTATGTATTAAAAACATAAACGAAATAGAGCTACTCTACATCTAATAAACACAAATGAAAATAGAAGTCATTTAAATCATATTAAAGAAACTAATATATTATATAATGAAAATTTAATATAAAAAAAAATTAACAAAAATTGAATAAATAAATAAATAAAAATTAAATATTAAAAAATTTAACATTTTTTATTATTTAAAATTTTATGCATTAACCCATAGATTGGATATAGAGGTCAAGAAATTAGAATCAACTTTTTATATATAAAAATAAATAAGTATAATGAAATGGAATTTAAATATTATCTCTTTTTTACTATAGCTTTATATTTATTTTAGTAATAATATCCTACTGTTAATAATTAATACTCTATGTATACAGCCATCAAATTTAGCCTCGGAATGATGAACATGATTTGGTTTGTTTTATTTATTTAACAAATGCGTTGAAGGAGTGCAACAGCATCTTTGACCATGTGAATGAAGTGCAGAAACATCCTGACCATTCAAAACCATTTGAAAGAATAGAAGGGAGAAAAATCAAAACCAGAGATATGAGCAAACAAATTGTATCATTTCACTGACATCACATGACCGTCCAGACTTAAGTAATTTGCCCAATGGTAAAAGACGAAATAGAATACATCATCTTCAAAATATATACGTAGTTTGCTCAATGGTATTGTTCCAATAGAATTTTAAGAATAATTTTCATTAAAGGAAAGTGACGAAGATTTTTAAAGGTTGATAATGCTTCGTACCATTCTCTAATTTATATACGTACTAGTGGTATCGTAGTGGAAGGGGATTAATAGTTGTGAATTCTAATTTCAAAATTGCACATATTTTGTTAGTTTTCAGTTTAAAATTTAGATTTAGATAATTTAAATATTTTAAAGTTTAAATAGGTTTTTTGGTAGATAAATTTATGTTATGAAAAGTTATACAATGATATTTCCATCATGTTATTTTTTAATTCATTTTTTGGTATGATTGAAGGTGGGATCAAAAATACCAATTAAAATTTACAAAATCATTTATAATTTTTTTCAAATGAATACATTTTTTATTATTAATTTAAAATGTTGACAAGTATGGCACACATTGAAATTAATATGGATCATTAATATGAAATGAAGTATCATAATGGAAGACATGTGGCTCATTAATGTCGTAGCCAACACCATTTTTCATATGGCTTGGTCGGCTTTCCTCTATTAATGTGGTAAGTTAATGTTACCATGTGCACCAACAACTAATGTCTCTCCCTAATTTTTTATGTATTTCCTCCTCCCAAATGACCATGGAACCTACCCAAAAGTTCTCGAACACACTACATGTTGCATAGGAATTTTTGTTGGTATAATGAAGGGATGTAATTGTTGTCAATCAGAATCGCACCTTTGTGAATGTAGTTTCAGGGCTTCACAATCTATTGAAACATTAAAACAATCCTAGGCTATGGCTGGCCTAACCAGTGGATTGAATCTCTAGATTCTAAGGGCTAGTTCCCTTTGGTGTATCAATTAGGATCTCTACTCTATGCTACAAACTACAAGGGAAAATGGAAGAGGAAAATGGTAAGAAATAAAATTGAAGGAAAATCCTATCTAATAATGGTGATACACCTATATTTTGGTTTATCCACTCAATTTGAGCTTCTAAAACACTGAGTAGACAAGAAAAAATTGAAATTTCAACTCCAATTGACACCTATACATCAGTATTTCATGAAAAGGTTCTATTTGGTGATAAAAGCTTGAGGAAAATAACGAAATGGGCTTAATTTAAGGTACTAATCAGCCACTTACATCCACTTTAACTTCAACTAAGAGATATCAAACATAGAACATGACCTACATAATTTAATCAACTAGTAATTAGGTAAGAATAAAGACTTAACAAGAAAGAAAATTCTATCACATATGAAAATCAATGACCTAAATACACTATACCAACACTTTCAAATATAAAAAAATAGTCCTATTTATCTGAAAAATTTATCAAACTCAATCTTGATAGAGTCTGGTCTTATCAAGAGAGGGATCGTCCAAAATAGCTAAAAAGCCAACTTATATAGTAAAAGCATACTAAAGCCATGAAATTGACATTGCAAATAGGAGAGAAAATCAACTCCCACATCACACAAGTCCTACCTAAGCTATCAAAAGATAACCAAGCCTTCAAATAATATCCTTTTGTCTTATATTTTGCATGAAAAAACTCTTGGGCATTTGAAAAACAATGTGGGCCCATCTATGACTAATCTACTCCATGCATGAAAGCTACACCAAATATTTAAAAAAAAACTCCACTTGATATATTTGAAAGTTGAGTTGAAACAAAATAAAGTCCTTCCTTGCATGGAAAATAAGAAAAATGCATGGTAAGCCTTGTCTAGTCAACTGCAAGTAACTTCATCTTACATGAGATGATGCTATGCAAATCTTTAGATGAAAAAAATTAGTTTTAACAAGTTTGAATTGTTGAAAGCCTTCAATTAACAAGATAAATATGAATAAATGTGACACTTTGACAAAAATTAAACTCAAACTCAAGATCAATCAACTCTAAATTGCCTCTACTTGCATGAAAATAGGATTTGAAAATTAAATAATGCATGAAATTTTATGTTAAGATCAGATATGCAGCATTTGAAACTCCATGTTAGCTCCTTGAATTTTCTTGACCTTTTACTCTCAGGATCTTTATTTTTGCATTAATTCCTTCAGGCTATTGTTCAGCTTCATTTCAATGGAAAAAGGTCTTTGAAACTTTTCTACCTTTGTCTATTTCTTTCAGATAATTTATCTGTGGCTTATTCCTTCAGAGGATTTTTTTGGGGATTTTTCTTTCAGAAATTATTTCCATGGATTTATTTCTTCGAAAGAAATCATTCCTTTTCTTCAGCCTTATTCCCCCAAAAGATTTATTTCAGACCTCTTTCCTAAAAAAATTCTTCCAGGATTTTCATTCCTCTTTTCCATGGACTCATTTCTTTGAAAGAATTCTTTCAGCATTTTGAAAATGATCTTTTATTTCAGACAATTTGTCCACCCTTTGGAAAACTTGAATTGGACCTTCCCAAAAGGAAATTACCTTTTAGATGTTTTACAAATGCCCTTTAGAAACACTGAAATACCCCTTCAAATTTTTGAAAATGACCTTTGGATAAAGTTGAAATGGCCCTCAAAACTTTGAATGAACCATTCAAAATTTTTGAAATGGTCCTCAAAATGTTTGAAAAGGTCCTCAGAACTTTTGAAAATGTCCTTGGAACTTTTGAATGAACCGTTTAGAACTTTTGAAATGGTCCTTGAAACTTTTTAAAATGTCCTTAGAACTTTTGAATGAACCCTTCAGAACTTTTGAAATGATCCTTATAACTTTTGAAAATGACCTTTTCTAAAGAGAAAGTGACCCTTCGAATTTTTAAAAAATATCAATTCTTTCAAAATTTTCTAACTGGACCATTCAAAAAAAATGAAGTGCCCTTTGAAAAAGTTATTTCGAGCAAAATATTTGAAACAATCCCTTCAGAAAGATATCCTTTAGGAAAATTGCAAATAACTTTTCCTAAAATAAAAAGAACCCTTCGAAACTTTGAAAAATAACCTTTCCTCTAAAAGAATTCAATGATTTTTATTCTTCGGCCACTTTCCCAAAAGGAAAGAATCCTTCAGATTTTTGAAATGGACTGTTGGAATTTTTTAGGATGGACCTTTTTAGAAAGGAAAGAAGCCTTTGAACTTCCTAAAAATGACCCCTTTTTTCACCCAAAGAAGCCTCCATAATGCTTTTATTACAAAAATACTTTGAAAACCAAAGTGAATGCCTCGAAAATGCCTATTAATCATGGTTTTTTTCAAAAAAAAATCATGACCAGTAATTGAATCACAAGATAAACTAGCAAGATATGCAAAGTTTCAATGGTAAGGGTGATAATTTGACCTATGGGGAAAATTATCAACATTTTGACAACTCAACTTGGAAGCATTCCTATTATGCTTGAGAACTAAATCATATACATGACATTTGAGCTTACAAAATAATGACAAATTTGATCCATCATTGCAAATACAACTTTTGACTTGAAATAAGACAACTCTCATCCTCTAAAATAAGAAGAGACACACATAAAATAGGGAAAAGTAACTAAACAAAGCAAAAATGCAAACAAATCACTTATTTGAGACAAAATAGAACTAAGCTAATGTGTTTGAATAACACTTAAAGGAAAATAAATAAACAAGGAACCTATCTCTTCAGTAGTAATGTTTTAAATTTATCTCATTGACTAGGATTTAAAGCTCATCACCATCCATCTTTACAAGTTGGAAGGCATTATGGGATTTACACCTAGAGATTTGTGTATGGGCCACTCCAAAGGGAGTCAAAATTTGTGTTTCTTTTTTATTTATCTCTATCCTCATCCCACTTGAGGATCAAATCTCCTTTTTAAAAATTTCATGAAGAAGCTCCTTTGTCAAAAGCTCTCTTTAATTTTGCTTGATAAATTTCCATGGCTAACGTGGACTAATTTTTTATCTCTTCCAACTACATCAGATCAACATACCTGATCTCCATAGGCTCATTCTCCAATCACTCAAGTTGATGCATTACTTCTAAAGTAGGAAACTCAAAAAAATGAGTAACCATGCTTCCTTACCATATACCAGCTTATATGGAGAGTTGGCTATTGATCTTTTGTAGGTGATCCTATCAGCCCATAGAACTGACTTTAACCTGAGATGCCATGACATTTAATTGTCTTCAATAGTCCTTCTTGTGATCCTCAATAGGTTCTTATTCATAGATTCATCAAGGCCATCACCTTATGGATAATAGTTTGATAAAGTGCTAAGATAAATCCTATGTTGGACAAACCATTGGCTGATCTTAGTTACCATAAAATCCATTGCATTGTTAGAAATAATAGTTTAAGGAACTCCAAATCTAGTAAGCAAACCTTCATATAAATCTAGAATATTAGTTTCATTTGTTACTTTCAATGCCACTGCTTCTATCCAATGTGTGAAGTGATTTGTAGCAGTTAGAATCTATTTATGTCCTAAAATTAAAGGAGAATTTATGAGACCAATAGAGTCTAATATCCATTAGACAAAGGGCTGATCCCATCTAATTGGTTGAAGAGGTAAGGCTGCAAGTTTTACTTTTTCTAAAAACATAGCACACTGTTTGTACTTCCTAATGCATGCATGGCAATCACTAAGTATACTAGGCTAATAATATCCACCTATTATAATATTAAGGGTTGTAGTTCATGTAAAAAAATTTCCTCCACCATATCCATCATAAAAATTTTCAAGTAATCTCGAAGTTTGGCTTAGTTTTATACATCATAGCAACATGCTATTGATATCTTTCTTGAAAAGAACACCATCAATAAACAAAAATTGAATTGATTTCAACCTAAAATATATTATTTTTTAAACACTTATATGATAGGTATAAATACCATCTTGGAGATAGCTTACCAAATTATGAAACTGGCTAGAAGGTGAGATATGACCAGCTACAACCTCTTCATCATTTAACACCAAAATAACCTCATTAGTCTCTTGCAAGTCTTGTTCAAGATTCTCATAAAGTCATTTCCCTCTAATCAACTTTGTGACCTTAATTTCTACATCATACTCCATTACCTTGGTTATTCAATCAACTCTCTTCTCATTTATATCTTTTTTCAAAAGGAACCCCTTGATGCTTGGATGAGAAACTATTAAGTGTATTTTATTGTTAGAAAAGAAGTATCTACACCTTTTAAGAGACCTTTTTAACTAAAAGAATATGTTTTTAAACAAAAGAGTACCTTTTTCATACTCTTCCAAACCTTGACTAAAGAAGGTTATTAGCTGCTCTAAAGCCTAATGATTTTATAGCATAAATTTTTTTGAAATGGTGTCCATGTTAGCATATGTATACAAAATGAAATACTTTATGAAATATAGATTTATAAGTGTAGGAGCACTAACTGTGGCCATATTAATCTCCTTAAAAATATTTACTACTTCTTTAGAACAACTGAAACTCTGATTCTTTGTTAGCATGGTTGCAAGTGGCTTACCTAAAATAGGAAAAATTGAAATATATCTCCTTATGAAGTTGATTTTTCTAAAGAATATTTGCATAACCTCTTTGTGTTTAGGCAAGGAGAGTGTAAGAATGGAGTCTACCCTTTCAGAATCTATGCTTAACCCATACTTTGAAACCACATGGCCAATGAGTTTACCTTCATGAACTGAGAAGACACACTTTTTGGGATTTAGAGATACCCCAAATTGCCTACATCTTTTGAACACTTACTTGAGATGAACCATGTGATCACGTTTACTCTTTGAAAACACTATTATATCATCAAAATAAAAAAGTAAAAATTTGTTAAGAAGGCCTTAAAATGCCATATCCATAGCTCTCTAAAAGGTTGCTCCAACATTAGATAAACTGAAGGGCATCTTTCTATATGCAAGCACCCCCCCCACTTGGTTATGAAGGCTATCTTAAATGGTCCTCTTCTTTGACCAAAACTTTATTGTATCTACTATACCCATCCAACAAAGAAAACCTCTCTGAACCTGTGACTAGATGTAAAATTTATTTCATTGATGGCAAGGGATAGTGATCTTTAAGTGAATCCCTATTCAAATCATAAAAGTCATAACACAATATAATCTCACTATTCTTATTTTCTATTAGAACAAAATTTGTCACCCAAGTTGAGTATTTGATTGGAAATATAATAGCCGACATTATGAACTAATGAATCTCAACTCTCATCAAAGGCTTAAGCTTAAGATTTATGGGACTTTATCTTTGTCTCTCTAGTTTAGATTCATCCTCTAACTCAATGGTGTGTTGAGTTAAACTTTGGTCAAATACCTTGAGATCACTATATTACCATGTAAACACATCAACAAAACTTGTGCATAACTCAATGAAAGCTTCCTTTTGTGAAGGAGTGCGTACCTTACCCAACTTCAAATTCTTATCAGCTGCAATCTCTACATTGGCATAGTGTTCTTTTACTTTTTGTAATGATGACCTCTCCTTCCTTAACTCATTATCAACACTAAAAATATTCTCAAGTGTGACCACTCCCTTGGGTAATTTATTTATTTTTATTTACACAACCTGATCACCATACTAATGTAAATACTTTGATTTATTTCTTGAAGAAAACATAGTCTCCTCTTGTAAGAATCTCACAATTTGATTGTAATCTTAAAACACTTTCCAATTCTCATGATTATCTAGAAGAGAAGGATTTACAACCACCTTTATATGTGACTTATCTAAATGTTAAAAGATTAAAAATCTTCAAGTAAATCTCATATTATATGATTTCAAGATTTAAGAAACAATTTTTTACATACATTAAACCTATTACTTGGTGAATTGTAAGTTCACTATCACCAAAATCTTGTAAAGTGTTGACTTTCATCTTTCTAACCCACTACAAATCATGAACTAGTACCTCATACTCTATAACATTGTTCTTAAAACTAAACTAAAACCTAATAGAATATAAATACCTTTTATTTATTATATAAAACAAAATCATTCTAGCCTTGATACCATGTTTATTCCTTGATCCATAAAAGTACAACTACCACAAAACATCACCAGTTTCATCATCCTTAACTATGATTAAAATTAGTACATCATTATCGTGAAGGCAATACACACTGAGTACTTCTTACTAAATTATCTTATAAGGATCATTCTCATGCAAAGTATAAGTCTACTCATCAAGAAACAAGTATATAACTGTATCTAAATGTGATTAATTTTCTACTCCACTAGTTTCTAGTATGTCATCCAAGATGATTTAATTAGTGTTCACAATATTTGGCATATATGACTCCATATGAAAACATGCAATAGGTTAAGAATGAATCATTACCTTGGTATCATACTTGATTCTAAACATCAAATAATTCCAATAAAATAATAAATATCCCCCAATTTTTGAGGTTAAGTTCCTTGACATCAACATGGCAATGTAAGGATGTAAGTCTACCACAATAACATCTTGCTGAACAGTAACATTGGGACAAACATGTAATTTAAATTTTATATCTTTGATGAATCCTACCATATTTTTTGGTGACCCATACAATCTCAATACCCCCTTATAATTTGTCTCATAAACAAGGTCGAGCTTGTCTGCAATTTGTTTAGGCATAACTATACTACTAGCTCCACTATTTACCATACAGTTATGAAGCAAAGTATCACCCACTATAAAAAAAGGTAGAAATAAGTAGTTTTATTATATTTTACCTTTTTTTTTTCATAATTTACCATCTTTTTTATTTTATTTACTTGTTACTTAGTTGGTTGAATTAGTTAAGACAACACCTTCTTTGTCAACCATTTTTGGAGACAATTTGAGCACTGAAAGCTCTTGGATGAACATATCTTTCTGTCCCAAGATGGAAAGAGAAGCTCACATGATAATTTTGATATTAAATTCTATATCTTATCCACTATAATAAAATAAGATCTACCAACCTTTGGTTTCACTTTCTGAAGCATTAGCTGCTCATGAACAAGAGGTATTTGACAAACTTTACTAACCTCTATATTCTAATTTTTCTAAGTTGTAGGGTCATAAAATTGTTTCTTTATGCTCTTAGAAAAAGTATTATGAGTACTTAAAGCATTTTTCACCTCTTGGGCCTCATCAACGGCTCCTATTTTAGCTCTAATTACAATTTCAACTTGACCACTTGTATAGTTAGTTTCAACACCCTGAGTAAAAGCAACATGATCATCCACTTACCAATTTACATTAATGGCATCAGGCTACCCTTGAACTTGTTGAGTCTCTCCTTATGATTCAAAACATATATCTTGGTATTTACCTCCTTAAAAATAAAACTCTTCCTATGTCATTTGTGACATAATGATGTTTTGTGATACCAAGGCTTGGTTTTGAGCATCATTAAGATTTGAGGACTGCCAACCTAACTCTGGCATCTAGTTATTTTGAGGTGGGGTGGGAAAAAT
Source organism: Torreya grandis (assembly GCA_037957365.1). NCBI lineage: Eukaryota > Viridiplantae > Streptophyta > Pinopsida > Cupressales > Taxaceae > Torreya > Torreya grandis. The sequence continues at coordinate 639,252 of JARHVA010007407.1, forward strand.
GGATTTGGAACTGGAAGGAGTATTAATATTAATGGAAACATTTGGTTTGGTTGGAGTTATGGATCCTTGTGTTTAATAAAGTAGTTTATTCTCTTTAAAACATTGATAAGGAGGCCTTTTATCTCTAAAGGGTTGGTAGGTAGTCTGATTTTGTTATTGGTAAGGCCTAATAACCTAAAATTATTACCTCTTGAATTTCACTATTTCATTTCCAAAGGATTTTAACAAGCCTTTCAACTCTTCTATCTCACTAGCTTGACTAGTAAAGGCTACAATTTGAGATTGAAGTGATGGAATATAAGCTAAGGATGGAATTTGAGGAATTTGAGGTACTTGAGGGGTTGGTATAGAATTCAATTCTAAGAATATGGGTATTTTAGGCCTTGGAAAAAGCTTACCAACTTGTATCAAACTATTCTCTACCCTTATTGAAACCTCATAAGCATCCGATAAGGTAGTACTACCCATTGACTATATCATTACACTAATGTCATAGTTAAGGGCTTTCAAATAGTATAAGAATTCATATTCAGGGGATAGCCTAATCAACATAATTATCATAGTCCATGTATTTGGAATCAAAGATTAAAATCTTACATAAAATCATGAGGATCTCTCGTTATAGTAGTTAACTATTAAACCGAAAAGAGGTGATCAGATTTGTCTTCAAATTACTTGACTAAGGCTACACTCAATTAATCCTAGGTAGAAATGGAGTTAAGTGGTGGGTTTATATACCACTATAATTCTTTCTGTTTAAAGGAAGCAACAAGCAATCTAATAGCAACATTATCCTTAAAAACATTATGGACTAAACAAATATTAGCTACATCATAGATATGCTCAATAGGGGTTATCTGATTTTTTCCTAAGAATAATGGGATGCTCTCAAGGGTAGACATAGAATTTCATCAAACTAGGATAAATTCAATGGGATACTTCTATTGAATGAAACAAATACATAGTTTCTGATAGCCGTTTGGATAGTGGGGGTTGTAGTGATCAGAACAATAGGATAACTAGGAGATAAGTATTATTTTTGAGGTTATGGGTTTTTCCTACTAAACCTTTATCTTTTATATGATGTAGAAGACAACTCAATGAATTCAAAAGGAATACCTTTGCTAGCTAACCTCATAGTAACTTTTGGCATGAAAGAATTGCCTAAATGATGCTATGAACTTTGTAACCTAAATAATTTTTAGCTTGAGATGAAGACAAATATTCTCATCTACTATAAATAATTTTCCTAAGCTCAAAAATTTAGCTATGCCAAGGAGTAGGGATCCCACCAGGCATGCCAAAAACTATTTTCAATTAGACTCACACCCTTGTGAAGCTAGTTTCAGGTCTTCATAGTCTACTAAAACATGGAAACAATCCTAGGCTTTGGATAGCCTAATCAGTGGATTGAATCTCTAGATTATAAGGGCTACCTCCCTTTGCTATGTCCAATAGGATCTCTACTCTACACTACAAACTATTGAGGAAACAAGAAGATGGAAAAGATAAGAAAGAAAAATGAAGGAAAATCCTATTTAATGATGGTGATACACTTATATTTTGGTTCATCCACTCAATTTAAACTCCTAAAAAAACTGATTAGATAAGAAAATACTAAAATTTCAAATCCAATTGAGACCTATACATTAGTATTTCATGAAAAGGTTTTATCTGGTGTTCAAAGCTTGAGGAAAATAATGAAATAGGTCTAATTCAAGGCACTAATTAGCCACTTATATTCACTATAACTTCAGCCAAAAGATATCAAACACAGAACATGACCTACATAATCTGATCAACTAGTAACTAAGTAAGAATCAAGACTTTAAAATGAAGAAAATTATATCACATATGAAAATCACTGACATAAACACACTATACAAACACCTTGGAATCTAAAAAAATAGTCCTTTTATTTATCTAAAGCATTTACAAAACTCAGTCTTGATAGAGTATAGTCTTATCAAGAGAGGGATCTTTGAAAACAGTTGAAAATCTAACTTATATAGTAAAATAATACCAAAAACAAGAAATTGGCATTAAAAATAGGAGAGGAAATCAACTCCTGCATCACACAAGTCCTACTTGAGCTATCAAAAGATAACCAAACCTTCAGATAATATCTTTTTGTCTTATGTCTTACATGGAAAAGATCTTGGGTGTTTGAAAACATTGGTGGGCCCATCTTGGACTAAGATCTTCCATGCATGAAAGCTACACCAAATATTCAAAGAGAAACTCCACTTGATATGTTTGGAATTTGAGTAGTAAAAAAAAGAAAGACCTTCCTTACATGGAAAATAAGTAAAATGCATGATAAGCCTTGTCTAGTCAACTCCAAATAACTGCATCTTGCATGAGATGATGCTACACCAATACTTAGATGAATAAATTTAGTTTTAACAAGTTGGAAGTGTTTAAATCCTTCATTTAACATGATAAATTAGAAAAGATGTGACACTTTCACAAAAAGTCAACTCAAACTCAAGACCAAACAACTAAAAATTGCCTCCACTTGCATGAAAAGGGGCTTTAAAAATGAATCATTCATAAAATTCCACGTTATGAATAGATATGTATCTTTTTAAACTCCATGTTAAATCCTTGAAGTGCCTTGGCCTTTTTCTCTTGGGATCTCCATTTTTGCATGTATTTGTTCGAGCTATTTTTTAGCTACTTTTCCATGGAAAACGGTTTTCAGAACTTTTTTCCTCTATCTATTTATTTCAAATAATTTGTCTATGGTTTATTCCTTTAGAGGAATTTTTTCAGACTTTTTTTTCAAAAAATATTTCGACATATGTATTTCTCTGAAATAAATCATTCCTTTTCTTCAACCTTATTCCCCCGAAAGAATTCTTTCGAACTTTTTTCCTGAAAGAATTCTTTTGGGATATTTTATTTCCTCTTTTCCATAGACTCATTTCATCTAAAGAATTATTTTGGCATTTTTAAAATGATTTTTTCTTTTATATAATTTATCCACCCTTTAGAAACCTTGAATTGGACCTTCCAAAAAGGAAATTACCTTTCATAGGTTTTGCAAATGCTATTTAGAAACACTGAAATACCCCTTTGAACTTCTAAAACTGACCTTTCAAAAAAGTTGAAATGGCCCTTGGAACTTTGAATGAACCCTTCTAAACTTTTGAAATTCTCCTTGAAACTTTGGAAAAGGTCCTTGAAACTTTTGAAAAGGTCCTCAGAAATTTGGAATTAACCCTTTAGAACTTTTGGAATGGTCCT
>JARHVA010007407.1:650000-690646 GCA_037957365.1 Torreya grandis
GTTTTAAGAAATCAAGGTAATAATTTATTTTCCCTTGAATAAATTGGTAATAGTATTGTAAGCCCAACTCAAGTATACTCAAAATAACAAACTAATTTTGTGAAAAGTAAGTTATTTTCCATTAGACTTATATGGGGATATTATCATAAGACCAACTCAAGCACATTCAAGACAATAATAATTTTATGAAATGGTGGTAATAATAATTTTTATAGTAGAATATCTAGGGGATACTATTCTAAGTCCATGCCGAGCATACTTAAAATAATAAATTATTTCTTTGGAAGGTAAGTTCCTTTGAAATATAAAACCTCATGTATACTATTGTAAGGCCAACTCAGGTAAATTGATGTTAAAAATAATTTTTTGAAAGGTCGGTAATAATTTATTTTCCCTTAGATTAACTTGGGGATAGTATCTTAATTAAGACAACTCAAACATTTTTGAGAGCAAATTAATTTTATGAAAAGTAGGTAATAATTTATTTTCCATAATAATTGCTAGGGGAGAGTATTTTAATACCAACTCAAACATACATAGAAAAATTAAATTAATTTTTGAAAGATAAGTTATTTTTTACTAGACTAACTCAAATATAGTATTGTTAGGATAACTCAAGCAAACTCAATCAAGAGAATAAATTAGTTTTATAAAATATAGGTAATAAATTATTTTTTATTACACTAATTTGGGGATAATATTTTAAGACTAAAATAATCTTAGTCAAGACAATGAAGTAAATTGTGTGAAATATATATAATAATTTTTTTTGTTTATACTAACTCTAGGAAAACAATGAACTATTTAGACATCTTATTGTAATGTAGCCGATATTCAATAACATGAAATCAAAAATCAGTCAATATTAATACATGAATTTATTAAATTTCAAAATCACTTCAATTATTATAATTAATTAACTATTATGTATTTATAGTTTCATTAAATGGTTGATATTCTTGCAAATATACAAAGCCATAAATCTATACCCACTTCTATTAGAAGCAATCATTATTCAACACAAGTATTATGACCATTTGACCTTCCATACATAGTGGAAGGTTAACATTAGAGTGTCATAATTAGTAGGATCATTCACATTTCTAGTTAACATGTGTACAGAGCCCACCAAATCAATCAAAGTCTAGCACTCACAACTAGGCTAACATACATGAAGACAAAAAATAACATTTAAGGCAAATAAAAGTTGTTAAGGCAAAGGATAATGATTAAATAAAATGATAGTGGTTAAGGAAAATACTAAAGGTTAACCCAAACACTAGTTGAAAAAATAAAATGCTAACAATATCCATTGAACATTGACTTTTTGCTTGTGTTCCTTTCCCCTATTCAAAGAGTATGCCAATTCTCATTTATCCTTACCTTTTTTACCTATTTAGGAGCATGTTAGCCATTACCCAATTCTAAAATCATCCTTTGTGATGGATTTTACTATATAAGTTGGTTGTCTTTAATGAATTTCAATGTCTAAATTGTTGAGTCCCCAACCCTTGAGCTTGATATTGGTTCAGCATCTCACAAGGGCATATCAATTTAAATTGTGTAATACCAATTTGGGTATATTTTATGTTGACTTCATTATTGATTGATTGAAGGAATTAATGATTAGTTAGGGCATAATCATTCATATAAAACATATTTTATTTAATAGTTTGCGTAAATAGGATATGATACATATAATTCAATGAACACATGAATTTCACACATAATAATTATTGTATATTCTACAAATATATAAATTTAAACTCTATACTTTTGTATTCTAGCTTTATACCATAAAAGAATTTGAATGTTTGGAAATTCGACCCTTATTGTGTATATACAGTTAAGTATATTTATAACCACCATCAACACAAGGTTAATAATAGATGATAGATGCAAGCTTAAGAACAGAACATGTTAATATCCTAAAAGCATTCCCAAATAAGCATACAATCAATGGTTCAAATAGCTAACAATATAGTCAATGCCTTGTTATAGGAGGAAGAGTATAGGAGTGGGATTTTTGTTTGAAGTAGTAACTGGCATTGAATGTATTTTGCATTAAATGAATTCTATGTAGCATATCCTAATTACACAAATTATTCAATAAATTATGAGTTAAATGAATGACTATGATATAACTAACCATTAATTCCTTTAGTTAGTCAATGATATAGTAAACATAAAATAAATTATGCCTTAACTAATCATTAATTCCTTAAACCACACAATAATATAATTAACATAGTACTTACTAATGCCTTATTGATTTTATACTTGATTGTACTATTATAATTCCCTATGTAATAATTTTCTATTCTAGAAGGTAGAATATAAAAGTGTGAGTTATGTTTTAAGTATCAATTGATATGGATTTTTGTAGGGTAATTGCAAATTTCTATTTCTATTTCATGTTTACTATACTCATTACGTTAACGGATGAAAGGAATTGAAATAAGGTTTTATTATTTTGCACAGTTCCCTTGTATTTGGTGTTCAAATACTTTGCATGTTAGTTTTCTCTTGCTAACATAGTTAAGTTAATATGAAATGATTGGCATGTGAAAGTTCTCCTTAGTTTTTTAGTGATAATTTTTCTACTGTCAAGGATAGGAATGTATGACTATTTCTTGTGGGCTTACAAAATAATTAATGTGATCACTTTTGTTGATAACTCAATAAATTTAATAATAGAAGGATCATAGAAAGACATTCACTATATTTTATACTACTTGAACATGATGGTATTATGCTTATTTGGGAATGATTTCAGGATCTTGCCCTATTATTTTTTTAAAATTATATTTATATTTTATGACTCATTTCATGTTGAGGGTGGTTATAACAATTTCCTTGAATGGTGATATGAATGGATGTATCTAATTTTTTATTTTATGTTACTAATGGAAAGAGTGATATAGGTGGTGGATAAATTAGTACTATGTTTCTCTTAATTTTATGTTTCTATTTAATTAGTACCCAGTATTTGTTTTTTTTATGAGCTTGCAAAACACTTATAGTTTTTTTTTAATAATAACTCTATCAAGTTAATAATAGAAGGATCATGGAAACACATCGACTATATTTTTGACTACCTAAACATAATGCTATGCTTATTTGGAAATGATTTTAGGATATTAACTTATTATTTATTTGAACATAGATCTATCTTTTATGAATCAACTCTTGTTGAGGGTGGTTATAATTATTCCCTTAAATGGTGATATGAATGGATGTTTGTAATGTTTCATTTACTGTTGTTAATGGAAAGAGTGACATAAGTGGTGGACAAATTAGTTCTATGTTTCTATCAATTTTATGCTTCTCTTTACTTAGTACTCAATATTAGTGTTTCTCGTCAGCTTGCAAAACACTTATTATTTTCATTTTTGTTGATAACTCTATCAAGTTAATAATAGAACGATCATGGAAACCCATTGACTATAATTTTGACTAATTTAAATTGATTATATGCTTATTTGGGAATTATTTTAGGATCTTACTATGTTCAGTATTTAAACATGCATCTATATTTTATGATTCAACTCATGTTGAGGGTGGTTATAACTATTCCCTTAAATGGTCATATCAATGGTTTTTTCTAATGTTTAATTTCATGTTTTTGATGGAAAGAGATAGATATTGTAGTATTAATTCACATTTAAAAGTTGTCATTTATATCCTTATATGGAATTTGTTAATGTGATGTATGGTAAATATGTACATTATCATTTTTTGATTTGATTACATTCCCTCAAGATAACCATGTCAAATTTTTGAGGTTATTGCCCCTTATTTATTAATGTTGTTTGTTTATGAATGTTAATTTTTATCAATGCCTCTTTTTTATGAAAAAATTATTAAGTATAATTTATTTTGGATTACTCACTTCATAGATGACATTCAAGTGGAAGAGATTGTTATATCTTATAGTGTGAAATCCTTGGGGAGTTATCTTTAGATGAATTATAGTGGAGTGAGATGGAGTATAATCTAGGTAATGATAAAGGTATTATTACTTGGATACATATAGATCATATACAATACGTATTAAATGGTGAATGTGAGAGATCAAGGTATCCCATGACCTTTTTAATTTCGATAATATATTCAATCATGTGCCATTTAACTTGAAAAAAGTTAGGATTGATATATCTTTCTAATACATATAGTGTGGGTATTGTGTATTGTAATATTTTTTTTAATATGAATTGGTTTATTTTATTGTAAGATATGTATGCATTATATAGGTATTGGTGTACTTATGGCCCCAAGGATTATGGGTCTAAACATGGCATGCATTATGGAATTTTAAATGTTTTAAAGTGTGGTATTAGTAGCCAACCTAGCTGTAATTATTTATTTCATGGATGTCAATATAACTTTTCAATTTGTGTGCTGATGAAGATGAAAGAACATGCTTTGATTTCATATAAGAACATGGAATATATGGATTGATGGGGCATGGTTTGCCATGGGAAAGATATATATGACTTTAGGGGTAGTCATTGTTCTCTGGATCCATTTATTAGAGATGTAGTGAAGGATTAGGTGGATATGTTATTGTTGTTTGACTTGACTCTTGAACTTCTTCACCAAAATCATTGTGACATGGTCCATGAAAAAAATACATTGTTCAAAGTTCAAACAAAGAGGGATGATTTCATAACTAAAGATGACATATGAAATGTTCTAATGAGGTTGAATGAATCATAATATAGATTCGATCCTAGTGTTGCAGATAGTGTTTAAAAATTTATCACTAAAAATACTGAAAAAGTTTTTATATATGATGAATTCGAAAACATAGGAACAAAAGAGCAAACATTTATCTCAGGCTTCTAGATTCCTCATCAACATTAGTGTATGTTGAGGTATACACACAATAATATAATTTTAATGGACTCCACATATGGGATAAATGCATAGGAGGTACATATGGATTTATAAATTTGAAACTTCACACTTTTTATTGTATAAGAATTATGTTTGCATTTTGTGATGTAGTTCATGTGATGGATACTTATCATATTTTATAGTATGAAAAATAGACTTCTTGTTGTGTGGGTGTTGATGTTAAGGTCTATTGTGCTCGACATGACATTGTGGATGTAGAAGGTAGTGGCTAGTGTGAATTATCACATGTTGGAATGTAAGCCAAATGCTTTCATGGTGGATGATGCTCATGATAAAATTATTGATATTAGGTAAGTTGATCCCACGTTATTATAAATATTTATTATTGTCATTGAAAAAAAAATTGTTTGCTAATTTTTTCATGTTTACTTTGTCATTGTGAGTCTATGGAAGTGTTTCAATGTGAGGTATACCTCTACATTGGCATGTGAGGAGAGTGTGGCTAAAAACATGATTTCAAAGGTCAATGACATTGAAATAAGGTAGGAAATTTTTAGAGGCCTAGGTGAAATAATGAACATGTCACCTACTAAAGTGTCAATGGTTTGTGATGTAAACCCATTCATGTAACAATATATGACTCAAGAATCATCATAAACTATTAGAAACGTCAATGGTTTTATTGTATTAGCATGTGGGCAAGATTTTTGCATATAATACCCCATGCAGGTTAAGAGACAAATGCTACGCTAGAATTATATGACTCTCATTTGAAGCACATGTTTCTAAATGAAATTAGAGTTTTATCACATCAAAGAGTGGATTGGTTGGTGAATATGTCTGTGTTCATTATATATGTGTATTAATGATGGAGCCAAATGTGTAAAAAATAATGAGTTATACAAGAACTTCAAAATCGATCACTTAGAGAATAAGTCATGGATGAAATCATAAATCATCACCGATGGAAATGTGTTTTTGAATGTGATTAACATTGATGTGTCATGGGTGGAAATACAAAGAAAATAAGAAACCTTTTTAAGGTTACAATCATGATTCAGTCTTTCACAATGTGTGAATGCATGTGGTCAGCCAAAAGCCATGTATGTAGGCACATGTTTAAATTTAGTGAATTGAGAAAGAAATTTGATAAGTAATTTTCATTAAGAGACAATGTTGATTCCTATGTAAGTATTATTTGTGTATTGATTCTTATTTTTCCTTATTTTTTTGAATTTGTAAATTATTTTCATGGATTTTCATATGGTTATTGACAAACATCTATTTGTTATTTGTTTAAGATGATGCCAATAACATTTTTGATGACTTTACACATGACAATGTTATTCATGTTCTTATAAATGATAATATTTTTAGTGATAGGGATGACCCAAATGATCTAAAAATTCTTATGATCAACAGATTACTAGACAAAGAACTTCTCACTCTCCCAGTTAATAAGAGAAGTAATAATTTCCTTGAGAAGATTGTTTAAGTTGGTTGTAACATATTTCAAGCAAGATAAATTTTTAATAATGGTAAGGTGAATCATCCACATGAAAAACCTTCTAAACATTTAGAATATGGTTTCAAGACCATTTTATGACATTCAAGATATTTTGTAGATAAGATGGCAATATGTAAACATACACCAATGGAAAAAGAACATGCCCAATTCCCTTTGCAACATAAAGTCATATCAAAGCACATTAACTTTTAGGATTATTTGGACAAAGAAGCTATAAAATATATGAATTAGTATAAATTTACATGAAGAATCAACTATATACATTGAACTAAAGTTTATTGTTTGTGTTTTTATTTCTATTTAGATGTTATATGTCCTAAAATTTTGTGTCCTTATAAACATAAATGCTAAGCAAGTGAAAAAATGTAAAATTAATTGAAATATAAAAAAAAATTAAATATTCACAACTGATTTGACATATAGAAGTGTGTAAAAATAGATAATTGATTTCATTATTTTTTTGTTGTTTGAAAGTATTTATCTAGACAATTCAACACACATGGTGTTACGATTTTTTTCAAATTTCACATTCTTGTGTGGCATGCATATTCACATTTTGTATATTTCACAACCTATAATATCTACAAAGTTTACAACTATTTTGAAATGAACCATTTATATGTAAAAGTTAACAACTATAGTGAAATGAACCATAGTAAAGGAACACACTAATTATGATCATTGTTATCACTATTGGAGTTAGGAAACATGTATGTAGTGGGAGTTTTTTCATGAAATTTAATAATATGGATTGCAAAGTTTGTCCATAATTTCATATATTCCTCATAAAGTTTATTTTATCTTCCATTCTTATAATTATCTACTTCAAAATTTTTATCCCTAACACTTGTAACATCTGTATATACTCTAACTGATGGAATTTGATCCTTGAGCCACATCTAAGCATTTAAATTTTATTTCCTTACACATTCAAATTAATTTTTTTATTCTTATTTTCATCTATCAGAGATGATACATTTGTATTCATTCCTTCAATGCTTTCCTTCAATTTGTCCTCCATTTCTTTGCTATCCTTTTCCCATTTATCCCACACAACCAACCTGGTCTTTAAATTTCTTTGTTTTTATTGTCAAAGGTCATCATTCACCTTTGGTGGATATAATTTATTCGATGAGTAGGATTGGGATTATCAGAAGCTACATAGAAGCGAAACCATCGAGATTTAATGAGTATATGACACTAAAAAATAAATAGACATCTAGTCCTATGAAGGGATGCCACCTAAAGTATGATTGTTGAGATCATAATATACACTAAAAATATCAATTATTTTCTTCTTGGTAGATTCATTGGTTCATTTAATTTTATATTTATTTATGTCTATTACTAAACAAAGACAAAAAGCATAATATAATGACATGTAACTTCATTGGTTCCTATAATTTTTGTAGAAAAATGGAAAATAGTAGACAATTATATAGAATGTGAAGGGTTTTATACAGACAATCAAGATGAAAGGAATTATATAGACTATAATAAGATGTATAATAGTATATTCCTATATATACTAATGGTTAATTACTTCATTTCTTCTATGTATCAATATGGAAAATAATAAACCATTAAACATAATTTAAATGGTATTATACATAGAAACAAGATGTAGGACAATATAAAGATTTTAATAAGATGGAAAACAATAAACCATTATACATATCGATGGTTCATTGGATATTCTATATTATGTATCAAGATGAACAACAATAGACTACTACAAAAAATGTATAAGGTAATATACAAACAATAAAGATGTAGGGAATTATGAAGACTATGATAAGATGGACAACATTAGGCCATTATATAGACTAAATGTTTAATGGATCCTTTATTTTCTTTAGCAAGATTGACAGTAGTGGACCATTACACAAAATGCAAAGGATATTATATAGACAAACAAGATCCATGTCACTATGTTGATTGTAATAAAGGGTTTAGGGTTTCAATACACACACACACACACACACACACACACACACACACACACACACACACACACACACACACACAGAGAGAGAGAGAGAGAGAGAGAGAGAGAGAGGAGAGAGAGAGAGAGAGAGAGAGAGAGAGAGAGAGAGAGAGAGAGAGAGAGAGAGAGAGAGAGAGAGAGAGAGAGAGAGAGAGAGAGAGAGAGAGAGAGAGAGAGAGAGAGAGAGAGAGAGAGAGAGAGAGAGAGAGAGAGTTTATGTATACCATTACAAAGAATGCAAACATTGTGAGTTTTCCCTTACCTCCAAAAAAGTGGATAAACATTCTTCCAGCTTTGATGGTGGTGTTGTATAAACTTATAGTGTGAATCTATATTGAGAGGAAATACTGAAATGGGAAAATTTAGATGTTGTATTATGGAGGGAGTAGAGGGGTGTATATCATGATCACTTTCTTATTGTTATTCCATTTTATTATAATGCATTTTTATGATGAATTAACAAATGGATATTTGATATTCTTATAATAATACATTATATAATTTATTTTTTATTTTTGATTATATTACAATGCAAGGGTTAAAGGGGATATTTATTTGAATTTTTAATTATTTAAATGAATTTCATTATTCCTAGTGCAAAACATGGTTTTATATATCATGTTACGATTTTAAATCTAGGATGCAATGGATAGGACTCCCAGTTGAAGAACACATGTATTGTATGCATCTCTTTCATCTCATCTAAATTTATGTAAAAGAGAAAGATATAACATGATGTATTATAATTCATTCTATATTTATTCCCATATTTTCTTGAAATTTTCAATTGTGTCTTCTAATTGTCTTTTATAAGGATCCCAATGCAATGCTACTCTTAGCTTGAAAAATTATTTTGATATAAGGATTATAAGGATGCAAATTAAAAAATAAAAAGTACGGGATTAAAGACTTAGTTACTGATGTAGTAATTAAAGTTTAGAATTTATGTTAAAAATAAGTTGAAGGCTTACTTATGAAAAAAATTCAAGGGATAATCTTTGGGTGGGTACTTATATTGAGGCATTTCTATCATTTCACCAGCACTCTTTCATGCAATAGGATGGTTGTATACTATAATATATCTATTTTTATATTTTGTTTATATGTTGGTATAATTATGTGCGTATGGTGAATTGATGCTACATATATCAATCAATGTTTTCATTGGTTGATTTCTTAGGTTTGAATGCATTTACATTGATGAACTTGATAACACAACTAAGATTGGTATAAGTCATTATTTGTATCAAAAGAGTTAATGGAATAGTTTGAGAAAAAATTGGTTAATTAGAGAAGGGATACAAGGGATTAATGGACCATATTGAGATCACTTTCTTATTTTTATTCCATTTTATAGTAATGCATTTTCATGATGACTTAAAAAATGGATATTTCATATTTTTATAATAATGCATTTTATAAATTATTATTTATTTTTGATTCCATAATAATGCATAGGTTAAAAGGTAAATTTGATTTTTTTTTAAAAACTATGTCAAATCAATTCATTATCACTAGTATATAACATGGTCTTATACATAATATTATGGTAATAAAGTTGGGATGGAAAAAATGTGACTCCTACTTGAGGAACACATGTATTTTATGCATCTTGTATTTTATCATACTCTATATGGATATAAAAAAAGAAATTCAATATTTCATGCAATTATCCAAGTTTTCATGTTGTTATTGACAATCATCCATTTTTTCCTTGTATAGGATGATGCCAATAATCGTAATAGAGATAGTATTTGAACTAATAGGAGTTGATGAACCAATTTTATACTAATTTTATATACTTACCAATATAAAGAGAAATAAAAATTTTAATATGCCTTAAAATGGTATCATTTTTAAACCATTTTAATATTCACATAATAATGTTTCCATTACAATGTAAATTTCATTATACTACTATGCCTTTAGTTTTGAGTGGGAAAGCTAGACACTTGAATAAAATATTTTTAGAATTAGTCAAATAAAGTTACATAATGTAAACTTTCATAGCACACGATGTTCCCAATCATATTGCAACTAATTTAACAAGGTCAAGATATACAACTCACATATTAATCCACATTCCAAGAAATAGTTACTTTTGCGTCCCTTATATGTTTGTTAAAATCATATCAAGGTTTATCTCACGATTTATAAGTTAAAAATAAATCTAACTTAAATATAAATTAAATAAATATTATCAAATCATTAAGATAAATATATATCACCCTTATACAATTGAACAAAAAATTGATGATTATATCCTACTCTTCATTATAGTCAAGAAGGGATCTCTAAGATACATTCAATATCAACAGGGAACATACCCATATTTAGTCCTTTTAACACATGATCAAAATTATAAAATCATTTATATTTTCATTTATATTAGTGTATTTTAGTCTTCAATTGTTTCTTAAGGACACAACGGTTTTATTTTAGTCTTCAATTGTTTATAATTGAAAGAGGATTTTTTTATTTTTGGGAAAGGGTATCCTAGTTCATGAACATGTATCATATTCATCTTATACTTTTTCATGCTCTATATATATTTCAAACATGTTTTCATACATGCATGGATGTGGAAAATTATACGTGTTTGTACTTTTATTTATATAATGTTTGGGTAACATAACATGGGTTGTGTCAACATCTAAAAGGAACTTATTTTTAGGGTAGTGAAAGTTCCTAAACTTGATCAATTTGATAGAGAATCAAGATGTTAAAATGAAGTACAATAACACAAAATAAATGTAGCAAAATCCCCTTAACAGGGAAATACAATAAATTTAATTTTTTCAAGTTAATTAATGTACATACAATACCCTAATGGGAAAAGTATTATTATGATAAAAAAATCCATTCATAATATGATTTGAGAACATATTTCCACTCTCTTATTTTTATCTTCTTTTTTATCTAAGAATAGTATGTCATAGCATTTGATAGTATGTATCACACAAATATTGTGAATCTCCACAAATTGAATCAGCCATCAAACATAAAATATTTATTTGAACATTTATTTTTCTCTTTCATTCATGTGGAATTTTAAATTCCACATTGTAATAATGCTTACATGAAACACGTGATTATGTTTTTGACTCAAATATGGCAACATGTTCAAGTATGAAAGTAAAATCACATAAAATAAGATCACATTCCCATTTCATAACACTATAAAAATTGATTATCAAATATGACAAAAGCTTTTAAAAAGGGTAAAAAAGGTAATATTTAGATATTTTAATAAAATATTACATATACTATAACACAAACAATTTACCACAACTTCAACATTACAATTATGATGATGCTTGGCATTCCACTCTTAATCTATAATTCAATCTAAGTGTTTTAAAACTATTTAAAGAAACCATCATGCATCAGTAAGTGAAATCAAAGATATAACAAATCTACATCTATATTATCTGTGAGTAAAACATTTTTACACATCAATAACACACCTATTCCTTAAAGAGTCAATTAACATTATTTTAATTTAAAATGTTCCAATTTGTATAGTGGATCCCTACCCACCTGAACCATTAGTTGGAGAGTGGAATAGTACATTTACTTTTTTACCCAAAACATAAAAGAACATGTCTAAAGTATTTTATGAATGAGATCTAAATGGCATTTTGAAAGAGACACAACAAAGTTTAAAATTGACTCAAATTCATTAAAATCACAATATCTCATTAATGCAAAAACCTAATCAATGGACCAAACACATGACTATGAACAATAGACTAATAACCAATACATAAAGAATGTGTTCAAAGTAGTCAAATTAGACTATAATAAGATTGATAGTAGTAGAGATTACTGAAAATGTAAAGGGTGTTATAAAAATAGGCAAGATGTAAGGCATTATATAGACTGCAATAAGATGGACAATAGTTGGCCATTATACAAATTGATTACCCATTGGTTCCTTCAATTTATGTAGAAATATGGACAATAATAAACTATTACATATAATATAAAGGGTTATATATACACAAGTAAGATGTAGGGAATTATATAGACTATAATATAACATTGAGCATAACTAGTAAGAACTTTTAATGTGGACTACCATGATGGACATTAACCCTATTTAAGGCATTCCATTAAATAGGGTCATGATTTTTCTCGAGTACACTTCCTTTTCCTCTTGTTTATTTTTTTGGTAGAATTCTTAACTGATATTTCTCTTTCTAACCACTTTCAAATCCATTTTGTCATTGAATGGAATTTCAAAAGTTAACCAAAGTTATAAAAACATAGTTCTACCTTAATACATCCATATTAATATAGGGTCTGGCTTTTTAATGAATATATATAGACTCTATGTATACCAAATCATGAATAATGTAAAGTATATGAGTTTTCCATTACCTCCAAGAAAGTGGATAGGCATCCTTATAACTTTGATGTTGTTTTTGTAGAAAGTTACAGTGTGACTATATACCTATATGAAATGAAAAAATGGTGAAATCTAGATGGTGTCTTATGGAGGAATAAGAGGGGTCTCTATCATGATCACTTTCTTATTGTCATTCTATTATAAAATAATGAATTTTCTTGATGATGTGAACACTTAGCCTTATAATATGAATGTAACAAATAATTGGCACATTATAATTCATGAATCCATGCTACAATTCATTATGAGCCATATACACAGATGTCACTTATAGATAATACATGACACACAACATAAAAAATGTGTGAAAGATGGGGTCTAAACATAAGAATCAAGCAAGAGGTAGAGGCGTCTCAGAGTTTGATGTCATTCATATTATACTATAAACATATACCTGTATACATTAAATATGAATCCAAATGAAGTGCTCCACATTCCAATCTAGCTCATACCAAGGCAACACCTATAATCACACAAAATAACATAAGTAGGACCTATCAAGTATATCTCAAAATAAATCAACTATAATAAGTATGAAATAAAAAATTAAAAGAAGAAACCATCATGAATTAGTAAGTGAAATCATACATATACCAAATTTACCTCTATATTATTTATGAGTGAGTGTTTTTATGAATTAATAACATACCTATTCATCCAAGAGTTTTTATTGTAATTTAAGATGATCCCATCTATATAGTGGCTCCCTACCCACCCCAACCATCGATTGGAGAGTGGAATAGTGCGTTTGATTTTAAACACAAAACTAAAATAATATGCATAGTATAGTTTATAAATGATATCCAAATAGGGTTTTGAAACACACATAATAGAGTAGCATTCACCTCTATGATTTTCCTAATCCTGAGTGAAATTTTGATCTGGCATTATGTGCTAGATTGCTAGAATTGGTTTTTAAACTATAAACTCATGTTATTAATTAAAAAATCAATAAATTAACCATTGAGAACAGACTCAACTCTACAAGTAAACAAATGGTCTAAACATTACTTAGAAATAAAACTATAATATATGCTATAAACATAAGAATCAAGCAAAGGCAGAGGTGTCTTGGATTTGGATCTCATTCATACTATACTATAAACATATACTTATATACCCTACACTTAAATCCAAATGAAGTGCTCCATTTTCCATCCTAGCGCATACTGAAGCAACATCTATAGTCATACAAAATGAAATTAGCAGTACCTATCTAGTATATCTCAAAATATATCTAATATAATAAGTCTAAAACAACATAATGTAAATGAAATATGTCTTTATTATCCAAAGTTATTAATACATTGAAATAATTCTCAAATAATAATATAAAACATAATATCAAGTATAAGTGGTCATTACAATTTTTAATCATTTTATCCAAGAAAGAAGAAAACATCCCATTTGGTTATGTTCTTTTTAAATACTAAACCAATATTATGCTAGACAAGGTTTAAGATTAGATAATGAAAAAAAATAATGCACTGTAGGTAACCAACTAGTATAGTAAATGCCTACTCTAAGATGTTCCAACGAATGTGGTATATGACTTTGAACTAGGTAATACCACATGAGCTCTGGACATTTACTAATTTGGTGAACCCTACAAAAGGTGCTCCTTTCAACAATGTAGACAATCAATTTCATGATAGATAACCAAATAAAATAGCAAAAGCATACTCTATGATATTTCAACTAATTTGGTGGACACTTATAGAACTGGGTAATTTCCACATGAGCTCATACAAAGGTAAGAAAGGAACATGTTAATGGAGAACAATAAATGGAATAAGGGAGAGGCTATTTAATTTTGTTGGCTAGTTATCCCTCTGATTATGGGACCACCTTAACTTACATTACCCCATTACTTATCTTTTGATGGCCCCCACTTATTAACTCTTGAAATCTAGGCTCACATTAAATATTGACCCCAATTTGTCACATCCAATACTCTATCTCATTGACCCAAGTATTTTAGGACTAAATGTTGTCTTTTGCCTTAGACATTATTATTTACATTAATCATAAATGTTTTCCTTAACCATGATTATCACATTGTGTACTTACTGATTATGCTCATAATTGAGTATGTAAGATGTGGGGCCCATAATCACATGGCTAACATGACAACATAATAAAAGTAGGAGATCATGTTAATAGTTAACCAACACATGCTTGCTAGATACTCCATCTACCCTCCCCTCTATCTATTATGTTGGACCATTATCCCTTTCATGATGGAGTGTCTTAAATAATCAGTCCATTCACATTTCTAGTTGACATGTCAATGAGGCCCACCAAATTAGTAAAACTCCAATGCTCATGGTTGGGATAACATCCATTAATAAAATGTTAAGGAAAAAAAAACAATAGTTAATGAAAATAACAGTAGTGAAGGGAAAGGATAAAGGTTAAGACAAATGATAATGGTTAAGGCAAATGCTATGGGTTAAGCTAAATTCTAATTGAAAAATAAAATGCTAATAATATTCTTTGAACATTGAATTATTACTTATACACATTTCCCTTTTTGAAAGAGTATACCAGTTCTCATTTTCCATTACCTTTTCTACCTATGCAAGAGTCGATTTAAAATTACGTAATTCTAGAAGTGTAAACCATAAGAGCGTCTCCAAGGAGGCATTTTACTATATAAGTCATGTTGATAGCTGATGTACACATGCCTATTAGATACTACATCTACCCTCCCCTCCATCCATTATGCTTTTTCATTAACCCTTTGATGATGGGACCCACTTCTTACATCCTTGATTCCTAACATAACTAGATGGTATGATCACCATGAGCTTAGGATCAATTATGTGATAAGTTGGGTCCATAGAGAGAGGGATAAATGGATAATGAAAGTGATGGAATGAAAAAAATATAATATTAAATCATTTTCAAATCTCATGCTCCTTCACACAAGATAAACTTTTCATCTAAGTAATGTTAGAGTAAGCATTTCATGTGTTTCTCACATTTTCTAGTGTATTAGCTAGTTATTCCATCTTTTAGTGAGTTTGTCCTATGTGAGGATTTATCTCGCATTGACTAAATAGGCTAGTTCTATATGTCACCTTGCCTATTTATGGAAGAGATTTCTTATTGTAGTATCATTATTTATTCTCAATAACATATGATTTGTTTTATTTTTTCATATTATATCTACATCTTTCTTGTGTGATGTTTTGCTTCTAACACTTTGGATTCTATGGTTGGAATGCCTTTACCATTCCTACAATGGTACCAGAGCCTTGAAGAAGTTGTAACAATCCATTAACTTACAATTTTTAGATAATTTTATTCTACTTACCTTGTCACTATTTCTTCCCTTATTGCTGAGAAGAAGCATAAAAAAGAGGCGTGTGAAGAGATATTGGTGCCCTTTTTCAAGGATTTTTGAATATTTCATTATTTTTGAAGCTTTTGCTTTCAATATTCACGTGGACATCAAAAAATTTTGAGTGTGACATCCTTTTTTATTCTTAAAATCTTAGCATATCAAATTTGAAAGAGAAACATGGGATCTAAGCTTGTCCAAGGAGGGGAGGCATTGGAGAATTGATTATTTCACCTAGAGAGGCATCTTTTTTCTTCTTCAAAGGTTGGATTATCAAATTTGAAAGGATAGGCATTGGATAATCTTATCTAAGCTTGTTTCTATCTCATCTTGGCATTGAAACTCTTCAATTAGGTATTTTTTTCCTAAGAGAAGCATCTCAATACATCATCTTGGTGCCTTTTGGGATAATTGTCACTTTCAGATTTGTTTTAAGCTTGGCATCATTTTTTCTTGTTTCACATCATTTTCATCTTAGTCTTGCAAGGTGTTATTTTTTTCTAACTTTTTTTTTATCATTTTCAAATCTAAGGCACGGATATCTATTTTATTAAAAAGTTGAGGAGGCATTTAGATCTTGTTTTTGGCATTGAAATTGCTCAAGTTGGTGTCATTTTTTGTGCATTAGATCTGCCTACAAGAGAAAGGCATTAGAATAGCAATAAAGGCACTTATATTGGTTTTTATTTTTATTTTCTACATTAATATCTATGTAGTGGTCTCATCCTTATATGTTGGCATCAATATTTTTAATGTAGATCTATAGAGATTAATGTGAGGCATCCTTCTCTACTTTGGCACCATTAATTTTTTCAAGGTTGACTGGTCTTTTAATCTACAAGTTTTCATCAATTATGTTCATTCAAAGGTTGGAATTTTAGATTTGATCTATCTATAGTAGAATAAGAATCCTAAAGGAGGCATCTTGATTTGTTTCTAAATGATTTGTAAATACTTTTCCTTTCCTTCATTGGATTTTTTAAACCTTTCTTATTACGTTGGATCTACTTGTGGGAGGTAGGCACATTTATGAGTAAAATAATTTGATATTACACCTAATTTTGGATCTAGAGTTGAAAAAAATAATATTTTTTCTTTTTCTATCATCAAAACAACTTCATTCATTTTTTACTTTTAGAAGACTAATTTTTTGCCTTAAGATGAAGTAAACCTCACTTGCATGTATACCTAGGTAATCAAGAGGATATTTTTTCATTTTAGTTACCATTTATGATTCTACGGTTTAATTTTGATTCTAACAAGTGGTTATATGACTATGTTATTTTCTGATTTGGTCTCAAAAACCACTTTGTAGTGTTTTTTTAATGTATGGACCCATTCTTATGATAAATTTTAATACTAATACTTTTGAACCATAACATAGATTTGAGTTCTATTTTATTAATAGTAAATGGTTTTTGATTCTCTATCTATTCATGTCATTAATTTTTAAAAATGCACTAGTTTCATAAAGTGCCAAATTGGGGGGCATCCTGTAATGCAATCTTTTGAGGGGTTAGCTCAGTGATGATTTTGTATACCTTTTTCATTCTTTATGGTCTTTGGAGATTATTAGCATGGCTTATATATCTGGTGTTGACCATTATGATCCTTTGACTACACATAATTACCATAAATGGATACCTCAAATAAAACTAATCATAAAGTGGAAAGGATTATTGTCCATAATGAATAAAACACAACCACATTTTACACATGAATTTGAAAATTTTATTCATCAATGTAAGTTTGAAGAGTGCACAGGATTGATTAGGGGATATGTGAGTGACAATATTCTATTTCATTTTGATAGGTGGGATTCTCCATTCGAAATGTGGACTAAGTTAAAGGGTTTATTTGGGAAAGTAGATCACTTGAGAGTGATGTAGCTTGAAGTGGAGCTTACTTTACTAAATTGAGATGACTTTACCTCCATTGTATACTACCTCAGTAAGTTTAAGATTTTTTTGTCATAGTTGAAAGGGAGCAGATGAGATAAAAAGGATGAAGAGTGTGTATACTTGATATTGTCTAAGTTGAGTGTCCTATTTTAAATCTTTACTTTTACCTTTTTATCTAGTATGGATGTCTTAGGTGTCGCATTCAAAATGCTAGATCTATTTTTTTTTTGAGAGACTTTATAGGGACGAATCCAAATTGTCTCATCTTGATTCTTACACCTCTCATAAAGCATTAGTTGCATCACATCCTATGATTAGGGAATAATCCAAGGTTAAGAAGAACACTCCACCTCAAAATATACCTAATCTCAAAACTAACACATCTAAACCCAAACCATATTCCAAATCCAGGAATAAGTATAACCTATCTTGCTCCTATTATGCAGGGACTGGCTAAGAAGAGTGTAGGTGTTTTAAGAGAATTCAAGCCTTAGAATATGTCATTAGGAAACACAAGATTTCTATCTCCACTCTTTATCCATCTCATGAGAATGAGAAAATGCTTAATGTTGTTAGGAGATCATAGTTACCTATTTTAGATAGTTAGGTTCTAAATTTTGGTACTTCACACAATATGACTTCTTTCAAGGAGTTCTTTGTATCACTTGGTCTATTTTTTACATCTAAGATTGAGGTTGAAGATTCTTCCTACATTTTTGTTAAGGGGAAGGTGGTATATATCTAGATGATGGTTGCATCAATGATGCATTATATGTTCTAAACATCACACCAATTGACTTTTAATTTATTAGATTAATGATTTTAGTCAAATCAAAATAGTGACTTTTACACCATAGGGTACTAAAGTTTTTGATTTTTTAGAGCCATACACACTTATTCATAGATTGTTGTTGATCATAGTTCTTGACTTTAGTATTTTGAGTGTTTTGATGATACTCCTCATTTAGCAACATGTTTAGTTTATCATGCAAATTTTTAGAGTCCACTTTGGCATGAGAGATTTGGACAACTAAAATATAAATATTTAAAGGAGTTGAGCACTCACAGTATGGTAGAGGGTCTTCCTATAGTTTCAAGTCTTGATGGAGTTTGCCCCAGTTATGCATTGGAGAAACAACACCAAAATCAATTTCCTAAGGGTATGCACACGAGAGCTTATTCACCATTTGAGCTTGTGCACAATTATTTGATGGTATTTTCTACTCCTTTCAATGGAGATATGTATGAATTTAATTTCATTGATAATTTCTTAAGGCATACTTGGGTTTATTTCCTCAAGTAAAACATTGATGTCTTTGCTGACATCAGAGTCTTTAGGGTTTTGGTCAAGAAATAGTCTTCAAGTTGCATCAAGAAGTTTTATACAAATACTAGGGGAGAGTACTTTAGTTGAGAGTTGTCTAATTTTTTAGCAATTCATGATATTTTTCACCATAAATATGTTGCACATACTCCACAACAAAATGGATTAGTAAAAATGAAGACCCAAATAATGAAGGAGATGTTTAACTACATGATGGATTCATGGGATTTACCTCCTATGTATTGGGTAGAGATATTTAATTATATGAACTATATTTAGAACCATATACCACATCGAGCACTTGAGCATATGAATTCGAAGGAGGATTGGTCTAGGAGTAAGTTTGAAGTCTCATTTTTTGTGTCTTTAGGATCCTTGCTTGGGTGTTTTTACCAAAGAATAAAATGAAAGCATTGGATAAGAAGATCAAACCTTTAGGTTTTTTAGGTATTGTAAGGACATGAGAGATTAGTTGTCACTTAAACTTGCACCTAATGAGGAGATGATAAGTCTATCATCATTAAAATGAGATAATGGAACCACCTTAGGGCTGTGGATATCCCTATTAAGAAGTGGATCTCTTGTGTCACTTGAATGAGGAGAGACTTGTCATCTCCTCATTGGGTGAAAGTTCAAGTGACAATAGTTTTTTGCATGCCCGATGGGACAAGAGGTCCATTCCTTGAGAATTTTTGGTGTTCTTCTCAAGATACCATCTTTTGGAAGTAGATTTAACTAAACACTAGTGGTGACTCCACATCTGAATCTACTAGTAAAGTAGCTCAGGTATTCTTATTGATTTTGTTTTCTTGTCCTACACACTTCTCAAAATTCTCATGGATTATTTTGATGTTGAATTTATCCTAAAACAAATTGAGGAGATATGTCCTTCTTTGCCTATTCCTCCTCAATATGAGCAAGTCCTTGTCTAAACTTGTAATGAGCCCTATGTTTCTTATAATCAATACTCTCCATCTTGTGCTTCACCTAGTCCACATGGTTATCCTCCAAGTCATACCATTGCTAGTTTTAAAAAAAACTCTTATTGGCTACCAAGACTACAAGTTAGACCTTGACACTAGATATGGTTGTGGCCAAATCATTCCTAGAGTTCGTAGTAGGAGTGTAAGAGATTCCTTGGAGCAAGTCAAAAGGAAGTAGATACCTATAGAGGGG
This sequence comes from Torreya grandis, assembly GCA_037957365.1. Lineage (NCBI taxonomy): Eukaryota > Viridiplantae > Streptophyta > Pinopsida > Cupressales > Taxaceae > Torreya > Torreya grandis. Next base: position 670,534 of record JARHVA010007407.1, read on the forward strand.
GATAATTATGCAAATATTACCTATGATATGCTTGATGTTTGTGGTCTAATTTTCCATCTAGAAGAAATATTAAGAGTTCAAGACCCAACTCCATCTTGGCAACCTCAAAATTTCCAAAGTTCTTTATCCATTCCCCAAAGCTTCCCTTCTTGGAAATAAATTCAATAAATAATTAAAGGGAATAAGGATATCACGGTTGAGTAGGTTGGTACATTGGTAGAACATGGTAAGAAAGGATGTTTGAGTTTTGAATCCCATCTTAAAAAAGAGCTTAAATTGGCCAATCAGATTTTATGGCAATCTGTCATGATAGATAAAGGTAAACTCTCAAAGCCTACTTCTCTAAGTTGAAATCAAGATGCCAACCCAAAGGAAAATCTAAGTTTCCTAAACATATCATTCACCTCTTCATTAGCATCTCAATCCCATGAAAACACATATGAGCCTACCTTCCCAAGATGGAAAGAAGTGTTGGCAACTCATGAAGAAAGGAACAAATCATGCTTAAGTGGAGAAGTTATTAGGGGAGAGAAACTTGGATTCATTCAACTCCCTCCTACCCCTCCTCAAGAAGCCATTGAACCCATCTTCCCCGCCTCTAACTGATAAAGGTTAGCCTTATAATGATGAGAATTACTTTGCTACTTGGGAATCCCCTTTGGCCAAACTTCTTATTTTTGAGGTGTTTAATGTGGACATAGCCAAGAGGGAGGATGAAATAGAAATCTCAAATTTGAATGAAGATGAAGGTGGGCTGATTGCTAATAAGGAGATATCAAAATGTGAATATGATAAATAATATCCTCCTTGTCTTAAAGAAGAGGTCTTGAAAGAGGTTCTCTTGGACCCCAAAGAAGAAGAGGAAAAGGTATCTTTTGTTCCTCCTTTTCATGAGGCAAACCAGTCAAAAGATGATGATCTATGGAAGATATTTAATAATAAATGCAATAAAGCTGAAGCCCTCAAAGAGCCTACAAGTTCTTTAGAGCTAACTACAAAGCATGAAAGAAAGAGGTTGTCTCTCAAAAGGAAGACATTTTTAAAACCTATGTACAAATGTTGAAGGAATATGAGAAACATGAGAAGACTAAAATTCTAAACAAACAACTCAAAGATGTTGGAGAGTAGGTATGTGTTGAGAAACATCATCATCAAGAGAGTATATATCATAATGGAGTAATCTATGATGATCTTGGGATTTTTGAAGATTATTTGAAGTTTGATTTAGTAACCTCCTTTGAAGCTACCTCCATTAACTTCAAAGAATAATGTGAGCAAGAAACACTTCCAAATGGTCATGATACAATTCCTCTTGAATATTTTGAAGAGATCATGACTATTGAGAAGGATGATGAGATCCTTCAAGAAGATATTAACTTCTAACAAGTTTTCCCATGCATGGACACACAAATTTTTCATGACAAGATGAAAGGACAGAAACATGAAGCATGTTTCAGGGTTCAAGAGGACATTATCTACTTTGGGAACTTGTGAGAGATGAATCCATTATATTATGTGCAAATTCAAGGAGCAAAAAGTAAACATGATTTATCAAGCACCACATCTAAGAAGAAGCATGCTTGACATCCTCATTCATCTAGTGAGGAAGGAGATCCAAGGTAATTCCCCTTTTATCTAGGAAGGGGGTTATGATCAAGATTAATGTACATATTTCTTTACTTATAGTTGTGGCTTGTGTCCCCTAAGTGCTTAGTAGCACAAGTGTCTTTTACTCCATGTGTTTGATTTGGTATTTTGTGTGTTTTTCTATCCTTTGTGAGTTTTAAGGTAGTTCAAATATATTTTTGGTTAATTCAATGTCTGGTTCTAATATTTCCAAGTGCATTTTGACTTCATGACCTAATGCATAGGATAAGGCTACTAGTCCTTAACATAGACAAGCATATTACCTCTAGGAGTTATCAAATGTGTTGATCAAATTTGACCTTTGGTCAAATTGAGTCAACCCATACTATTTTTAAACTTTTTTTAAAAAATTCCATGTGTCCTATAGGGTGTCATTTTGGTCTATGATCCTACTTATCCTTCCCCTAGCTTTAGTCTAAGCTCACCCTCCTTGAAATAACCTAGTCAACCAAAGTTAAACATGGTAAAACATATTAAAGCATAATAAAAGTACCAAATTATGTTTAATAGGTCATAATATTGTATTTTACATGTGTTAAAGTGTTTTCAAGTCATGAATTTATCATGTGTTAGGTCTCATGTGCAAAAGAGAGCCTTTTGGTCACATTTTAGCCCATTTAATGACTTGTATGGACTTTCATGCAAAACAATTTGTCACCAAGGTGAGTTTAAATGTGTAATAGGTCAAGATCATGTCAATAATAGTCGTATGTTAGCCAAGATTTAGTTATATGCAGAGATGGGGAGTTTCTCCTTGTTTTTAGCCCATTTTGGGCATTTATACAGAATGGATGATCTAAACATCATATAAAAACATGGGTTGAGTGCCTATTCACCTCAACACAATATTTTAAATTATTGGTTTATGATAATCATGTAAAATACTCCATATACAACTTATTTTCCTCCATTTTCTCTTGGTAAGCAAAAAAGGGTCATTTTCAAGTGCTTGGCATGGGTCGTACGAGTGGAGTTGGGAAAAGTGCTATGGGGTTGAATATTAATCTGAGTGAAATTAATTTTCATAAAAATAACTTTAAATTTCGTGATTACTCCTTTATGAAAAATTACTAACACTCAAGGTAGTTTTTTATGCATGTGCATCCATGAGGGGTCTCCTTTTGAACAAGTTTTAAAATAATTTTTTTGTTGTTTAATTGATTTGATTATTTCCTATGTTTTTAGTGACCTATCCATAGGTTTTTTGTTATTATATTGTATTTTTAAGTCATCAAATACCTAGGAAAGTATTTTCTAGGCTTGTCCTTATTCTAAACCATGTTTTCTACCTTTGCTCAGAACGATGCACCTATAGGTGCCTTAAATGGAGGTTTTCCATGTTAATGTGAGATAATTTAGTGCACCCCATATTTTTTATGTCATAAAATTGTATTTTAGGTCCATATAATGGAATCTTGATGTCCAAATCTTGAACCTTACTCACTCTTTTCCTTCATTGTCTACATATTCAAAGGTAGTGATCAATCAAAGGGTTTCATGACATCATCTTTCCTTGAAAATAACATTTTTAAGGTTTGAAAACTCTTGGATACATTATAAGTTTATTTTATGAGAAAAGAAGATACCATCATGCCTAAATCATGCAACATTGCTCATTTTTCTCTCCTATTATCTATATGCACAAAATCCTTACTTACATACAACTAATAGAGAAGCAAAATAAGTCATATTGGAATGTTAAGACTGATGGATGAATCCTCCTTTGGGATCTTATTATAATATATATTTTATTACAAGAATTATTTAAGATAAAATTGGCAAACAAGGTGGAAAACCACTCCCAAAATCCTAATGACTGATATAGGGTTGTTTGTCCCAAAAAATGAAAATAAAGAACTTTGTGGTTTTACAAGCATCATATATCATGGATAAGGAGATCTTGATACCTTTCTAGAGGTTTAGACTTATTTTACATAGTATATACAAGGATTTAACCAAGTTTATAGGAGGAATGAAAGGTGATCTGATTTTGACGGTCTTGAAAGCATTCCAAAACACACTAAGAAGTTTTAGTGTTATCCATAGTCTTGTGAAAAAAACAATGGTTTGACACCTATAACAAAAAAAATGCATTTTTTTCATACTTTAATAATGATCATTAACCTAAAAATACATTCATGACTATAATATCACCTCAAAAAGGTTGGAACATGGCTTCTACCCCTAAACACCCTCCTATGTCCGTCCATAAGCCTGAGAAAGAAAGGCCATCTATAGTAGGGGTTTCAAATAGTGATGTTAAAGGTTGAGATTTTGGCCTTATTTTTATTTTTCAAAGTTAATATGATATAAAAGGTGGTTTTGTGATTATAAAAATTTAAATAAGAATAAAAACACCTCAATCATGTTTCAAATGGTCTATAACACCCACCTATAGGTAGGATTAAGGACCATGAAACACAATTAGGTTGGAGATACAGGCAATGAGTTGGAGTAGTATTTACAATGAGAATATTTCTAGCCAATGTCAATTGGGGAGTTTAAACTACCATGTAATGAAGGTAACGTTTTAAAAAATGTGTTTGAAACATTGAGTTTTGGGTTCAAAGCTACATAAATACCTATAACTAACACAAGTGTCTTAGTCTTGACAACGAGCTTTACCTTCAGGGGAGAAAGTATTTTGGTCAGATAATAGGAGATCAAACTTGATGAAATGGTGGTTATTAATCTAAATAATAAAATATGTTTTCATAGGACTCTTTCAAAGGATAATGAGCCTACACAAACCCCTGAATAGCCTAATATACACCTATAGGTCAGACACGTAAGATGAGGCAAACAGTGGGTAGGTTTGGGTTTTGGATGGATATTTTTATTAGTAAAAGTGTAAAAAGTATTATAGGACGTTTTATAACCCCAAGGTTTCAATAAATACCCATTTTACACCATGAAAAAACACAAAACCACCTACAGGTAGGGCAGACATAGTCATAATCATGACAAGTGTGACCATATGCATATGAAAGAAAGAGTATGTGAAGAGTAAGGACATCAATGAATCATAGGATGCTATATCATAATACACCATGAAAATATCCCTCATTATTATAATTATACACATAAGATTAACCTTTTCAAAGGCAAAACATAGTCTCATACCTTGCTACCTTCATTAGGCTACCTTGTTCAAAGTCTGCCTAGGAAATGTGTAGAGATGGAGGTATTACGCTTGGATTTAAAGGATAAAAATTGGCTGAAATTAACCTTGGGGGTTAAATTATATTCTTAAATAATCAATTTATTAGGGATAATAGTATAATTTTCCCCCATTTTGTCTCAGATATGGGGCACTTTTCCCTTTGCGTAAACCATGTTTTCTTGTTGAAAGAGATAGAGACATGGACTAAAGGTCTAAAAAATCTTGAAATAGGTTTTTTATAATTAGAAAAAACATAGATAAACATGATAAATAAACCTATAAGGTCTGATACTAATCACATTCTCTAACTAATAAGGTTTGTAGTCATCAGGGTAAGGCAAGGAATATGCATAATTCCAAATGAAGGGTCATTTCAAGTTCTAGATTTTGTAAAGCACTGTAATGTTTTGTATCACCTCCATTGGGATAAATATAATGTGTTATATATATATTATTACATGGTAAGTGTCAATAATAGTCATTTGGCTCAAAGGTGTAGGTGGACCCATTGGCAAGGTATTGACCTAGTTTCAAAAAGGTAGTCATTTTAATTTTTAGATCTTCGAGAGCCATTAAAATGATTTGAATATGTAAATTGGGTAAAAGAAGAAGAGTATGAGATTTAAAATGGATAAAATAACCAAAAAATGACCATTTTTGGGATTGATACACACAAACCCTCATAAAATACATGAAAATGACTCGAATGGTCATCTTGGAATGCGCATATCCTTCATGAGCCTTTGCATGGGACATAGAGGTGATTAGAGATGTTATATATGGTCCTTAAGAATGATTTAGTGACATTTTGAGAGGATTTCAACATCAAACCTTTATAAATAAAGTTTAAGACCAAAATTCACTCAAAACCCTTGAAAACCCTACATAAGGACCTGATTGGGAAGATGAAGCAATCAAGTATGAAGATGAGATGAAAATTACATGAAACTTTGGGAACATGTAGAGGAATCTCTTAGGGACCCTTATATGCTAGTTCGTTATATGGAACTATAGAGAATAGGGAAAAACAAGGCCCTTTTGACTATTTTTTATGTTTTTCAAGTATGAGGATACTTTTAAGAGACCTAATCACCTTTGGGAGGAAGTTTAGGACTTGTTCTAAGTCTTCATGATCATTTTATTAGGTTTATAATATCCTAATTCTATCTTATATCTCTTTCCTTTTAGTCAATCTAGTAGGTAAATGATGGACACTTAACATAAAATAGTGAATCTTGAATTGGAAGGACTTTTAAGGCTTGTTTATTGAAACTAATGATATTAAATCATTGGACACATGTCATTCCTCTTATTTTATGGATCAGATTGTATAATTGAAGATTTTTTAGGTGCCAAGTCTGAGAGGTGTATGGAAAGGAACTATTTTGAAACTACCAAGGATGATTATGCATGGACAAAATGATAAGGATGATTAAGAACCTCTCTAATACATGTGAGGGCTTCTTAGTAAGCCCTCCAACTAAGAACCATCATCAAACCTAATAAATTTTAGTGATAATAAAGTTGGAAGGATAATCATGAGGGGAGTTTTCTATGCAAGGAAAGGAGTTTATTAACCACTTTATAGGTCTTGGATGATTAGAGATGACATTTGTATCTCATAACATCGAATGTAGCACCCCATTTATCTCTCACATACACAAATATTTAATCATTTTAGTGGTGACAAGTGTCTTTATGACTCTTAGATTCCCCTTCTCTCTCTCTCTCTCTCTCTCTCTCTCTCTCTCTCTCTCTCTCTCTCTCTCTCTCTCTCTCTCTCTCTCTCTCTCTCTCTCTCTCTCCTCTCTCTCTCTCTCTCTCTCTCTCTCTCTCTCTCTCTCTCTCTCTCTCTCTCTCTCTCCCTCTCCTCACATCTTCTATAAATTGAGCCTTTTTGGCTATTGTATGGATCTCTCTGCCTGGGTTTGATGAAGCCCTACCAAAATTTTTCCTTGAGATAATAAAGACAAGTGCTTTACCTTATTCAAATATTTCACTAAGTGTACACAATGGATTTTTGTCTTGTGCAAGTGTAAGTTTTTTTTACCTTCACATGTTACTCTCCTTAATATCTCATGTGTTTTTAATCTCTCTTTTCCAAGTAAGAAAGAAGTATCAAAGTAGATTGCAGGTTTAGTGAGTAAGATACTCAATAGAGTGTCTTAGAATTCCTATTGTCTATTTCCTCCTAGCCTATGTTATCTCCAAGACCCCATGTTGAAGCATTGATGTGAGAGGGAAGATTGACATTAGATGAAGTGTATGTGCAACTTGTCCTTACTTCCAAGTGCATGCTAAGGGTATGAGTAGAGAAAATATTTTGGTGTATCACCTTCTATAAACTGCATTTACTTTAATGATATCACTATCCCTTTTCATCCCCCAAGTGTTAGTATTAGGATATGTGATTTAGTGATGCATCAAGGGGAGCTATCCCTTAATCTAGAGATCCACCTCCTAATAAGGATACCCACAACCCTAAGGTGGTTCCATTGTCTCACTTGAATGAGGAGTGACTTGTCATCTCCTCATAAGGTGCAAGTTCAAGTGACAACAAGATTATTATATTTTATATCTTGATAATCATGGTGTTCATTTTTTAACACATATATAGGTTGATGATCACTTTACATGTCATGAATCTTTATCTTATTTCATGCCTTCTTATTCTTTAAATTATTCACTTCCTCTCAAGGATTCATTCTTTAAGGAGCCATTTTAGGATATTTCTAATGAGGTTATATAGGATGAGGATATTGTTCACACCGATGTTTCCACTATGACTTGGTGGGCATGTGCTATAGTTTTTGAGTTAGCACCTTTCATTCAGGATGTTCTACCTACTCGACATAGTCATTCACATTCAATGGGTACTAAAATTTTGTGTTCATAATTCTCAAGCGATATATAGTCTTTTTCATAGGCTCATGGGATATATGAGTCGGATGATGTGATGAAAGATGAGTATTCTTCATTGATGAAGAATCAAACTTCAGATTTGGTCACTCTTCCTAAGAAAATAAATTTGGTTAGGTGCAAGTGGATTTACCACACCAAGTATGCAGTTGATTAGTCCATTGATAAGTATAAGATATGTCTTATTGTAATGGTATTCACACAAGTCAAATATATTGACTACTCTAAGACTTTTATGTGTCTTTCTAAGATGGATTTTTTTCACCTTGTACTTTCTCTTATTGCATCATAAGTTTGGCTAGTATATCATATGGCTATTAAGAGTGATTTCTTACATGGAGACTTGCATGAGGAAATCTATATGGAGTAGCTTGTTGGTTTTGTTTGTGATTTTTCTCTTACTTTTGGACTTAGGATGTCTCTTTACGATCTGAAATAGGCACCTCAAGCTTGGTATGAGAAGATGGATGCATTTCTTCTTTCCAATGGCTTTGTTTGTTTTCACTCCAATTCCATAGTGAATATTTAGCATATTAGGAAGGACATTGTTATTTTAGTCTTGTATGTTGATGATCTTCTTCTCACAGTTAACTCATCATCTAAAATTCAACTATTTAGTAAGCACTTTTATCATATTTTGACATAATAGATATTGGTCTTCTACATTTCTTCCCTAATTTACATATTTCACTATCAGATACAAAGATCAATTTGAGTTAGCAAAAGTATACCCTTGATCTTCTTTAATTTTTTGGCAAGGTTGATTACAAGAACAATCCTCCTCATTTTTAGTTTGGAGTGACTCTCACTACCTCTTATACTACTTCACTTTGTGATCTTACATTGTATAGGCAAATAGTTGGGATTCTTATGTATTTGATCCATACTCACCCTAACATTTCATTTGTAGTTGGGATTTTATCTAGGTTTGCACATGACCCTCATGATAGTTTTTGGAAGGCTGCCAAGAGGATTTTATGATATCTATGAGGCACTACTCTTTTTTGATTACACTATAACAAGGGTTCTACTCAGTTGGTTAGATACAATGATTAAAATTGGGAAGGTTTTATTCATGATAGGCATTCCACTTCTAGACACATATTTTTTCTTGGTTCTTCACCTATTATTTTGTTTTGGAAGAAGCAACATGCTATTTAAATTTAATCTATAGATTCTGAGTATAGGGTAACAGTTATAGTGAGTCAATAGATTCTTTGGCTTTGTTAGTTGTTGATAGAGTTTGGATTCACATAGGATTCATCCACTATAATTTGGTGTGATAATTACAGTGAAATTAATATACCTCAAAACCTAATTGAGTATCAACAGACCAAGCACATTAAGGTACATATTCACTTCATTCATCATCACACTTAGGATAAAAATCTTAGCTTAGATTACATTTTGACTAAACAACAGGTTACAAACATCTTCTTGAAGCCTTTTACATCACCATGTTTCCTTGAATTACATGGCATGCTTTATGTTTCAAGATTTATCCTTAAATATTATTTGTGAGGACATCCTCCATATTCGTTTTATGTATATATATTGTACATGATTACTTTATCAGGCCTAGTTATCGTTACCCCATACTATGGATATGCCACTATTTTTATTTTTTATTTTTTTAACCCTTAGCTTCACTTGAGGAGAGGGGGTTGTTAGAGTATGTATTTCATGTGTTTCTTACATTTTTTTAGTGTATGATTTATCTATTTCATATTTTATTGAGTTTTTACTATATGACAATTTATCCAATATTGGCTAGTTAGGCTAGTTTTGTATTTTTCCATGCCTATTTATGTACGAGCTTTCCTATTATAATAACATGATTCATTCTAAATAATATATGATTTACCTTGGTTTTACATATCATATCCACAGCTTCCTTATGTGATATTTTGTTGCTGACACTTTGGATTATTGGGTTGGAATGCCTTTACCATTCCTAATAGGTAATGGGCTGAAAAATGGCCAAAACTCTTGAAGATAAATTGATCAAAGGGAACATGGAGGTCAACTACCCACCTGATAATCCATGCTAAAATAACCATCTAGTTACAATAATAATATAGTGTGTAATAATTGATATAACCCATATATTTTATGAGTGTTGAACGTAATCAACCAAAAATTTCATCATAGATGACCATACTTATAATTAGCATTCATATCCCTATCAATTATTCCATTTATTATCACTCTATCTAACTATTTTATTTACAATAAATTTTAACAAATAAATCCTAATATGACATAATTTATTTAGAAGATCCTTTTCTAAATGTTTTTACAAGATAAAGATTTCTTTCTAAGTGTAACCAGCCAATACATTTTGCATGGACCACTATGTTGGACATTGGCCCTAGTTAGCCTAGACATCTAATATTTAAAATTTATCCAAGTTACTCACATGCGATTTAGGATGTTCCATTTTGACATATACATGACCTCATGCCCAATTACCATATCACACTAAAAAATAGGGAACATGGCATTAAAAAAATTGTACCTTATCCTAGGTGTGATCAATGTTGATCTCATTACATTAGTTCAATACTTCATTCCCTAAAGGATAATACATTAAATGATATTATGAGATAAATTATACCTCCTTGTGGTATTGAAAGGATCACCTTATCTACCATAATCATTCATATTTCCAACTGATGTGTTAGGGTGAACCAAATAAGCTAATGTCTAGTGCTCACAGTTGAGCTAACATCCATTAATAACATGTCAAGGAAAACAACTATGGCTAAGAGAAATTATGGGCATGGGCTTGGAAAACACTTATTATGATTATTTTTGTTTATAACTCATTAAATTTAATAATATAAGGATCATGGAAACCCACTGACTATATTGTTCACTACTTGAACATCTTTGATATGCTTATTTGGGAATGATTTTATGATCTTAACATATTTTGTGCTTAAACATGTATCTATCTTTTGTGACTGAGCTCATGTTGAGGGTGGTTATAACTATTTATTTATATGGTGATATGAATGGACGTTTTTAATGTTTAATTTCTTTTTCTAATGGAAAGAGTGACATAGGTGATGGATAACTTAGTTCTATGTTTCCTTCAATGCTACATTTATCTTAATGTAGTACTTAGTAGAATTGTTTCTTGTGGTCTTTAACAAAATTTATTGTGTTTTTTTGTTATAACTTAATCACGTTCGTAATATAATGAACATTGATATCCATTTACTATATTTTTGACTACCTGAAGGAATTAATAGTGGGTGGGGCAAAGTTGGAGTTTTGTGAATAGTGTTTAACTAACTCTATTCCTTTTTTGCATAGGATTATGAACATATATGTCTTGTTTACAGTTTTTTGATATGAACCATTATCATGTATAATGTTATATTTTTGTCTTTATTATTATAGTCTTTATAATTCCCTACATATTTCTTGTATGTATAATAACCTTTACATTATGTATAATGGTCTATTGTTTTCCATCTTATTACAATCTATATAATATCATATATCTTTTTTGTATGTATAATACCCTTTAAATTTTATATAATGGTCTACTAGTGTCCATATTGTTACATAAAGGAAAGGAACCATTGAAACAAGTATTGTTTGCCTTAACATGTTATTAACATACATTATCCCAACCTTGAAATGCGAATGCACTAGCTAGTTAAGGCATTTTCATGATTTATGATATTTGATATTGATAATAAATAATAATAGACCATTATATAGATTGATGGTTCATTGGTTCCTTTACTTTATGTAGCAGGAATGATTATTTTAGTGTGTATGTGAAGGGTATTCCAAATGCTCAACATAATACTCAGTATCGATAATGAACAATAATGAACCGTTATACATAATTATGGTTCTAGTTCATTGGTTCCTTTCTTTTACATAGAAAGATGAAAAATAATGTGAATAAAGTAGGGATCAAAACTCCAAAAAATCAAATTCATTTGTCGTATAAATATAGAATACAAATTATGTATAGAGTTTAAATTATTTTATATATAGTATATCTGAAAATAATATACATAATGTAAAGGATATTATAGAGATAAAATAATGGTGAAGACTGAGGGTATTATACAAGTAATGAATATATATACAGACACTTTTTTGGAAAGAATTTCAATACTTGATCTATGTATATACAATTACAAAGAATGTAAAGGATATGATTTTCCCTTACTATGTATAATTTTTTTTTAATTATAGTTTGATTATACCATTACCTTCATCGTGACTATGTATATTTGATCTATGTATAACATTACTTAATTATTTTATATAGGTATTAATGTACATGTGTATGCTATTTTCTACATTTTAATTTTAATGTTTGATAGTTGGATCTTTTCTCTACTCACTAACCATTTATGTACACATAGAATATGAAACATGTTGGTTACACTTCAATGTAGATTATATTGAAAGACTCCATTGATTTTATACTTGATTGAATGAGTATAATGCAATTGTTATAATGCCCTATTATAATACTTACTAATGTTATTTTATTTTATACTTGATTTTACTAGTATCATGCCCTATTATAATTCCATGTGTACTAGTCCCCCATTCTAAGAGGTAAAGTATAGGAGTGTGAGTTCTATTTTAATTAATAATTGGCATTGAATGAATTATGCATTCAATGAATTACATGTATCATATCTTAATTATATAAACTATTTAATAAATTATACATTGAATGCTTGATAAGGCCCTAAATAATTATTAATTTATTCAACTAGTCAACAATACAGTAAACATAAAACGAACTAATACATAACTAATCCTTAATTATTTTAAGTCATTTATAATATATTAAACATAATACTCATCTATTCAGCAATGAAAATTATGTTAATGTGAAGGATGGGCATGTATAACTATTTCTTAAAGGCTTGTAAACACTTATTATGTTAATTTTTCTTGATATCTCAATCTGGGTAATAATAATAGAAAGCTCATAGAAAACCATTGATTGTATTGTTGACTACATAAACCCCTTATGTTATGCTTATTTGGCAATGATTTTAGGATCTCTCTAATGTTTAATTTATTATTGATAACGGATAGAATAAACATAGGTTATGGATAACATAGTACTATGCTTCTCCAAATGTAATGCTTCTCTTAACTTATTTACCTAGTATAATTATTTATTGTGGGCTAAAATAACACTTATTGTGTTCAACTTTGTTCATTATTCTATCAAGTTTATAATACAAGGATCATGGAAACCCATTTACTATTATCCAATAATGGTGATGAATAGGGTGAGGGAAATTGAGCTCATGAAGGGGAGTGGTAATTGAAAATAATAATTTAATGAAAGTTCACTTTTCCTTGATTATTAACATTCCTTGTGACTACATTGGTGGGGCCAAATAATACCTTAACATTCATATTTAAGGAAAAAAACTCATTGTTAATGAAAAAAATGGATAAGGAAAACAAACATAGTTAAGCCCAACACACTTGGGGCATAGTGATAGAGAAATGGATGTGACCAGTTGGGGGTTAACATCCAGTATGACAATCCATGCTGAAAGCACCCATTCAATATACTATTGACTTCTTGAAGTAATTACTATTTTGGGAGCATAACTAGAATTCTATATGAATAGTGTTTAGCTAGAATATAAATTTATAGATTTCAAATTCCTTTCTATAAAGCATATCCAAAAATAATTATGTGGTTATTGAATTATATTTAGCATATCATAACTATGTAAACTATTCAATAAACTATTGAGTAAAATAAATGATTATGCCCTAACTAATCATTGATTCTTTCAATGAAGATAATGCTTGTGTGTTGGGTAAATGATTATTCTCTAAATAATCATTAATTTATTCAATCAGGGAACAACACAATCAACATAAAATAAACTCAAAAATATATTATGATCAAGGGTTGGATAGTCAACAATGTAGATAACGATTATACTTTGAATGAATAATTATGCCCTAAGTAATCATTAATTTTTTCAACCACTGAACAATACAATTAACATTACATAGACCCAAACCAATATTATGCTCAATGATTTGATATTGAATAAGGCAAATAATGATTATGCTTTGAATGATTGATTATGCCCTAAATAATCATTAACTCCTTCAAGCAGACAATAATATAGTCAATATACAAAAAACTCAAACTAATATTATGTTCATGGGTTGGATATTCAACAATGTAGATAATGATTATGCATTGAATGAATGATTATGCCCTAAGTAATTATTAATTCCTTCAAATAATAGATAATAAAGTCAACATAAAAGCATTCTAAATCAATATTATGCTCAAGGGTTGGGAATTCAACAATGAAGACAATGGTTATGCATTGAAAAAATGATTATGCCCCAACTAATAAATAATTTTTTAAATCCCTCAACAATATAATCAAGATAAAAAAAAACCCAAATGTAGTGTAAAAACTAAATTTATATGCCCTTCTCATCAATATCCCACATCTTAAAAGGACACAACCTTAAGACCCTATGAAAAGATGGTGTGAGAACTTACCTGGTGGGTGCTAATTCTTCTACAATTCGCAATGTCGTATGCTCATATTTGGTTGAAATTGCTATATTTTCTAAAGAGTATATAAAGACTCAATGGTACATAGAAAATCTCAATGGTAGGCTTTGAATTAAGAATATAAAGGTCAATAACCCGTTTATCCAATCATGGTGAGGAAGTGGATGAGGGAAACTGAGCTCGCAAAGGGGAAGGGGAAGTGGTGAAGAGGACCAAAGGTTTCATAGGGAGAACTGATGAAGCACAATGAGTTTTGAAAATAATAAAAACCAAAATTTACTTTTTATTCATTATTAACATTCCTTATGACCACGTTAGTGGGTGATTAAGTCAAAAATAAAAATTAATGCAAATAATAATTGGTTAAGAAAACAAAAATAGTTAAGACAAAATTTATGGTAGGAGCATTAATGGAGTCAATGGGGATCAACTAGGGATCGAAATCCAATGTTGCAATCCATGTTGAATGCTCCTTCTAGTTATACTCAATGGTTCACACCAGTTAAAATATGAAGTCACAAAAAAAGGATTCTTGATTGGATAGATCAAGTTAATTTCTTCAAACATAAGGTTTCACACAATGGGTGAGACTAGATTTAAATTCTTCTTTCCACATACTTTTGAACACTCTTGCATTAGTATAATTTAAGGAGGAAAAATTATAAAATGGTAGTTTTCTCTTATCATCAACACATTTAGCTAACATAACTGCCATGAAAGTTTTGAAAACTCTAGAAAAAAAATAAAAATCTTCACCTCACTAGGTCAAAGGTCCCAATGGTTGTGCATGTTCCAATTGCTGAACATAGTGTTTGTTAATATGTGCTCCATTGATGGAATATATTGGTGTGTATAAATATTAAAGTATGCCAAAAGCTGAACATGTAGTTTCTAATATTTGTTCAACATTTACTCTATAAAATTAAAAGTAACCAATCACATCTTAACAAGTAAGACTCAAGTATTGATACTTTAATGCACAACTAATGGTACTCCAAAGGTTAAGTTTCAATCATAGGTTTAGAAAATGTATTTGATGACCTATTTTGATAAAATTGATTATATCCTAAAATGTATAATATGTTAAACCTTGAAACCTTAATTATAAATAGTTAAGACAACATATTAAAATGAGTAAAATTTTCAAAATTTAATGTAATGTTATGACCCCTTAATTTGCTATCCAAAATTAAGATGCACAGCTACTAGAACCTTTCCCCTAAATTTTACTACTATTTGACATTCAACATAAAAATGTGTGTTAGTAAAATTTCTCATGAAAATCATACATGTGAATAAAGTGTTGACCACCCCAAAATCTCATAATAGAATCTCAACCCATTTGTATGGGACACATTTTTAGTTTTGGGTATTTATTCCTAAATATTGAATCTTTAATCCTGATTAGATTAGAAAAGTTTATTAATCCTTGCTAATACAAGATTAATAATATAAAATTTTAATTATCTACATTTTATTTAATTAGTAATTTTTCTTTGAAATATATATTATTATAAAATTTATCTTAAATTTAAAACATAAATAATAAAATATTCATTTATATTATTTAAACATATTCGTTTATATGTTAATAACCCTATAAATACCACTCATTTAATAGCTATAAACATTGAAAGTGGTGTGGCTTTCTTCCCTATTTTAAGAGCTGTTTGACTGCAAACTGAATGCAAATTACAAATGAACAATTGCAGTTTATGTTCTTAGAGATTATTTTTATATTCATATGTTGCAACAGTGATATCTTTTGGGATGATTTGATTTCATAAAATATTTTTCAAAGGAGAATAAGTCCCTAGGGAATGGATTTCCTTGCAAGAAAAAATTTATAGCCCGCAGTTAGGGTAAATGCTTTTTATAATTTAGTCCATAAATAATTATTGTTATTTATTATCTCCAATATAACTGTTATTATTAATAATTCTTTTCTCATTTCCTTTTCGTATAAATATTTAAAAAAATATTATCTTTATCATTGAAAATAAAATAGAGTGGAGTGACTGGATCATATGTGTATAATCTACCTCTACCCAACAATTTATTAAAACAAATCTAATTTGATATTGAAAATAATTATTTGTGTGTCAGAGGATAAGTAGTTACATTGAAATTTGGAGGAGGTTGAGAACAATGACAACTTTTACCATGTATAATTTTAATAATGTCTTTGGTACATGGCATATGGCACATAGAACATGACACAACAATTCCCTTCTTAAGCCCAACATATGCAGTCCTACTGTATTATAGAAATGAATCTCTCTTTAATCAAACATTATAGAATATACATGAAATGATCATAATCCACTAAATTTTAAATCTCTTGTATCATTTACTTTAATAGTTACATTGAAATTTGGAGGAGGTTGAGAACAATGACAACTTTAACCATGTATAATTTTAATAATGTCTTTGGTACATGGCATATGGCACATAGAACATGACACAACAATTCCCTTCTTAAGCCCAACATATGCAGTCCTACTATATTATAGAAATGAATCTCTCTTTAATCAAACATTATAGAATATACATGAAATGATCATAATCCACTAAATTTTAAATCTCTTGTATCATTTACTTTAACATATTCATATCTCTATGTTATATATATATATATATATATATATATATATATATATATATATATATATATATATATATATATATATACATATACATATATATATACATATACATATATATATACATATACATATATATATATATATATATATATATATATATGTATATGTATATATATATACATATATATGTATATGTATATATATACATATATATACATACATATATATACATATATATATATACATATACATATATATATATATATGCATACATATATATATATATATATATATATATATATATATATATATATATTAGCGATTGCTTCTAAGATATAGACTATAAAAACACCATATCCCTAAATCTCACCATTAATGTTTTTCTCTATTTAATATTATTAATTTTTCCATATTATAATTTACTATTATAGTGATCGTATATTATAAATTAACATGAAATTCAACTTTAAACAATTTACAATACAAATGCAGAGATGAGGCCACTAAGAGACCCTTATTTTTGTTAGTAATATAAAACACTTCTAATTTAAAATGGAGAAATTTTGTGTTAGAAAAGAAAATTCACACTATTAGATTTTTATGAATTTTGGATACTTTTGTGTTAAGATTTAAGTTTTCATAGTTTTGGACCTAAATTTAATGTCAATGATTCTTATTGACATAATTACTTTAAATTTGATGAGAAAAAAATGTTCCAATTTGCTAGTTTTTCCTTCAGTGATGTATGTTACATCAACGTGTCTCAAAAATATTTCCTTTGATACAGATTTATGTGACCCAATTTTCTTACCACTTTTTTCAATCAAGTTAAAAGGATGAATTGACCAAGGCATTGACATATAGGTGCCCATGAAAATGAGGCATGACATTAATGTGATACTAAAAAAATTACATGTTTTTTTAATAATAAATCCCTCAAAAAATTCAAATTAAAAATTTAATATATAAATCCTAACATAAGTTTTACATTGCATCAACATGTTTCATAGTTTAAAAAAATAAACTACCATCATCCAATTGATGCTAGTGTATATCCATAAATCAATACAAATTTTTTTTTGAACCATCATGAAAATAAATTACATAGTTTGAATGTATTTTCTATGAAAATTTAGTGATTGAATACTAATTAGGAATTAGAGATTTAAAATCTTCATAGTCCATAATATGAGAAAGAAGGCCTTTTCTGCTAAGTAATTTTGGCACATGTTAAGAGTATGCTAGGAAAATTGAATGGTCAATTGTTTCTTGTATTTGGTGAGACCATATCATTTGGTTTCAAGTTGAAGATGTTGCAGGGAATGATGTTCTTTATTTTTATTTTAATTACTGACAAAAATATATTATTTTGTGCATCCTTGATAACATCAATGGTCAAAGTAATGGAAGATGGTGGGTAATGTGACTCTTATGAAATGAGAAATTTATTTTCGAGAGTAATGTAACTATCATTTATAAGTTTTTATGTGTAAATGTTTTCAAAATGTCCATCCAACTTACCTCTCAATATCAATTCCATTGTAGAAGAACTTCAAAGGTTCAAATCCATAATTATGTCTAGACCACCTTACGAATCACACAATACTCAAATAAAACTACATGGATCATATGAAAAGTCACAATAATCGAAAAATATAGAGCTTGAAATGCCATCTTAGCTCTTTTTTATGCCTTGGAAGGAAAAAAATCCAGTAAGTATAACATTGTCTCAATCCATGCCACCTTCAACAATACCATAAAATTTTGAGTTTGAAATTTAATCTCGATATTTGAAAATTTTAGTGCTTGAAATATCATCCAGTCTCTTTATAATGACCTATATACATCTGACAAAAAATTGCTTTTAATTTTTCTAACAAGATTAAAATTTAAAAGCAACTTAAAAGGGTACGATCTCATAAAAACAATGTTGTGTTAGAGCCTAACAAGAAGTGCATCATATCGTGATACAATTCACATTAGTGCTTAATGCAAAATTAAACACCTACAAAGCTTTCACTCAAAAACTTCAAACTTAAAAAATTCATATAATGAAAAATTCAATATATTTACCATAAAAAAACCTAACACAATCTGTGATATATATTTTTTAGTGATGAATATTGCATCAATAAAATATCCACCCAATCTTTACCAAGCCATCTCACCTTTGCAGCAATGTTGCCTTAACCTTCTTAATGACAATTGTCTTAGTCAAACTTTTACATCATACCATAAACAAAAGTTAAAGAAAAAAAAATACCCTCTTTAAACATAATAATGTGAAACAATTGAAATATATTAATGTTAATTTTTTTCATTCACCGATTTTAATTGAAGGTGATGTATCATCTCTTACTATAAAATATGTTTTTTTCTTCATTTTTAATATTCATATTAGAATTTTATCTTGTCACATTCTATAATCAAAATTAAATCAAATCTATAAAAAATGATTGAGAATGTATACATTTAATAAAAATTATATCAAATCTATGAAATATTTATTGAATTGAAAATTTCAATCTTTTTTAAGCTTCATATAAATGAAAATAATTTGTTTTTTAAATTCAAAATTCCATTACACTATTAATTTTTTTAATATGTTTTACTTTTAATATTTTGATACTTATGCCAATCTAGATTGAGGCTTTTGAGATCCCACCAATTAAGTATGTTAAAAATAAAATTAAGATTATTTGAAAAAGTTAAGTATTTTTATCTTTGACCAAGAAAACTTTTATGGAATTTGTGCATACCTTATGTTTACGTATTTGTCACCACACCATTTTCATAAGTGTGGAAAAGGAAGTATGGATGGGAAAGTGGAATATGGAAATTTAATCAAAATTAGAGTAGGAAGTAATCTCAATTTTGTTTAATGGAAACGATTAATGAGGTAATATTTATAACATTATAAATAAATTATTATTATTTTTTTATAAATATTAAAAAATTTATTATTGAATTTTTAATCTATTATAATAAATTTAATATGTATAATTATATTAAATTATGAAAATATATATATATATTAAAAATAATTATATTATTAATATTTTAATTTATATATATATATATATATATATATATATATATATATATATATATATATATTTAAATATTTAAATAAAATATATAAATGTCTTGTTGATTTTTGAAGATGCTAATATAAATGGGAGACGTTAGGTTCACCCCACTATCTCATAGCACCTTAGC